>JAFBJR010000121.1:889631-1048930 GCA_016785285.1 Brachirus orientalis
TGTAATACTTATCTAAATTAAATTATATTTCCAAACATGTACTTAAAAAAGGTTATAGATCCAAATGCTCAAACAACTTCAGGTCCACATCTTCCCCACCAACAATGTTAAAATGTCCTCTGCTCATTCTTAGTGTCCTCATGTCCAGATGGCCACTGCAGAATCTTTTAATTGCAAATTGCACTGCAAATGACCAGTGGAGAGTGATGCTGGAGCCTGTAGTAACAATGGACACTGTTACTACACATGAATCCATGAGTAGAATTGTTCAAAGCAACAATGCAGATTAACATTTCTATCCAAGTTTTTTTTTTTTTTTTCCAATCTTTTCAACGCACATGTCATGGCTTAATATGTTAAACACTAATTGCATTTGCAATTGGCGGGCAGATGAAGCAAAATCCCATTTCCCTTTTCCAGAGACACCAGCAACAGTCTGCATTAACAGGAGTCATGGCTGCAGCACAGTGTGTTTTTATGAAGCAATATTTCTCTTTAATAACAGCACACACACACACACACACACACATACATGCACACTCACAGCCTTGAGCAGGTCACAGAGTACAGATCAGAGTTTAACCTGACAGTCTCCTGGGAGAGACAACTCCATGCTCTCAAGATCAAAACAGAATCTACTATCTCTACCCTGAAATCCTGCCATCGCAGCATTTTGGGCAAGCACAGAGAAATTTGACCAGTGTAATTTCCTTGCACAGGCAATGATTTTATCCCACAGCCAGGACATTAATCGGTTTAACTAGTATTATACATAAAAGGTTTAAAACAAAAAATGAAGTAAATGGGTTCAGATGCTCCTTGGTTTATTGCAGCACTGGTCTTTTTTTTTTTCAATCCCGTCACAACCCCAATATCCAACCCAGTTCACACATGGTAAATTGTAGGACTATACTGTGGGTGTAACTAATATGCAGCATTTATCTGTGATATAAATATTGCCAGAACTGCAGGGTAATAGCCTGTCTGATATGAAATGATCTGTGGCAGGAACAGGTGTGTTATTTAGGTTAGTGTGTCTGACTCACATTACTGCCATGATTGCATTCACCAATTTCCTGCCACTCCCATCACTGTCGCCATTTAAAATGCAAATCCTGTAATCCACTACCTCACAGTCATAGGACTTAAGTCCTCCCAAGTCCACTTCTTGCCAGGACGGATTTATGAAGAAATGTATATGAATCACAGCCTATTAGCACTGTCAATACTTCTCATCAGACAGAAGAAACAATATTATAATATATATATTGCAGAACTGGCTTTGGACCAAGACCTTCATTGACAATGAGAAAGCTACAGAACAAACATTTCTTCCATACACAGCACATTGTGATTTAAACAGTATATTTATTTATGCATTTATTTTTAAATTTTTAAGCTTAGGCAGTGACCACCTCATTTTGCTACAGTTATATGTTATTATGTTCAAGGTATTCTGCACATTTCAAATGTTTCAAATGCTGTGTAAGACGTGAAAAGTTTATTTTTTTTTTTGTTATTGCTGTTATGTTGATGTTATTCTGCCTCTGTTTGGCCTTCATGAATGGAAACGTTTCCTAACCAACAAATTATCTGTATCACTGTCTGCACTGTGCTACAGACTATTGCTGCAGAGTATTTAACACTAGTTTATGCTGCATGATATATTATTAGCCTTCTGTATTTTTAAGGGTTCTGTCACACCACAGTGTGGACACCAATTGCGCATTCTAATGTCCTTGTTGTCGTCGTAACACCTTGTTTTCTTACCTTTGCAGTTGAGTGAATTGTGCAGAATGTCACAGCTCAGGTTTAAGAAGCCTCACTGACATGACTCTGAGATCACCTTTGTTTTAAGCCCAATAGAGCAGGACACGAGGGAGTGGCTGCAGGATGTGACGGTGGAGAAGGCAAACGGATAATGCAGGACTTCATGAATCAACTGTGACACTGAAAGCTTCTGAATTTCAAAACACTTCAATATACATTATCCGTGTGTGCTGCTGTCGCATTACTACTGCACAGGAGTGCCAGCAGAGTTTTCAACAGCTTTGTTATGTTTAAGTTCCTCTTGACAAGTGACAGTAACGGTGTCAATTTACGCTGCTGAGAAAAAAATGCTGAGCAAAAAACTGAAGCACTTTGTACAAAGACATAACTGTTTATTTATGTTATCACGAACAAATACTGAAACCAAGAGGCCCCCGAACCATATCACTAATGTTTAGCTACATTTGAACTTAAAATATACACTGATAGTCTACACTGAAATAATGCAAAGAACCCCTGGTCTCAAAGACAACCAGGTAAATTTTCTGATGAATGGTCAGAATAATTTCACTATAAATATACAGTTTATTGGTGTCTTTCTCTGCTTTGCATGCTCACTTACACACCTAATCACAGATTTGCCATGTGCCCTATTTACCTCTCCACCAAAGGTTATTTTAATATTACTATATTTTAAATCCAATCTGATTCAGCTCGTGTAAATTTTCTAAATGTGGTTTCAAATTGTGATTTTTCCTACAGTTTCATTATTTATCCCAAATATATATATCCTAACTGGTAGATATATGGAACAGCTGAAATCCTGTGGTCTCCATGGAAACATGATTAAGTGATTTAAGCAAATGCAGGACGTTTTAAATTAAAACTATTAAAAATGTGTAGCACTGCATCAGGTGCTTTTTCCCCCCTACCCAGAATCACTCAAGGGTTTGATTTTTGATTTGGTTCTGCAGACAGATGGAACATCTTTGATAGTGTAAATTTCCCATTTGTCAACGACTGCTTCACCAAGGTCCTTAGCAGGGAAATCAATATGTTATTGCTCAAGGAGACAGCAGAGGTTGTGCTAAGAAGTTCCCACAGTGAATGTACAAACAGTTTGAAGAGGAGGTGAGACAGCTGCTCATATACAGGAAGTGTGTCCAACAAAACCAACCAAAGGCTAAATGGATGACATTTTCACATCAAAGTAGCTGCAGAAGTAAAATCGATGTCAAGAAAAAGGAAGAAAACAAAAGACTAGAGGAGCCTATTATCTTGCTTTGCTCTTATGTTTATATTAATCATGATCATTCTCTCATATATTGAAGTATATTAGTATGAAGTTAGTTATACTCTTTAGGGCCAGAAGTGTCATTAAGCTGTCACCCCTTTCTCAGTCAGCACCATCTTTAAGAGGATATTTAAAGATTTAATTGATTTCTAAGTGTTTACTTTAATCAACTAGTCAATCAAAATGTATGACACAAAGCATTCAAGCACACTGTCTGGGCAAATAGAAAAACTGATCTAAAACTGAAGTACATCCATGATATTAACACAAAATATACACAGTAGAGGTGAGAGCACTCAGTTGCTCCCTAATAAAACCATGTTACCATGTGGGTTTCTGTCTCTTCTGTTTGAGTTGTGTGTGCGTGTGTGTGTGTGGATCCATTCTTCTCATTTCTTCAGTCTGTGCAGCTGTGTTTGCTTCCTCATGTCCTCATGTCTGTCGGTCAAAGTGCAGGCCGGGGCTCTTGTAGCTTCTCATCCAGAAACTGTGCTGCTGTCACTTTTGTCCCACAGGGACTCACCACTGCAGAGATGAAATGATGCATTAAAAGGTGCCTTAACAGATTACAGATTACTAATCTGATTTATGTGTATGGTCCACCCTGTTTGCTCAGAAGCAGGTGAGCAGGGATATCATAGACTACTTTATTTCAGATGTCAGTGACAGTGGCGACAGTGGAAACAGGTGTAGTATATTGCAGCATGGTGAAGCCTCCATGTCTGTGCCACTGATCCTTGGTAGTTAATGAATTCAATTAAACAACACAGTTTGTTCTGCAGTCAGCAATGGAAGAAGAATTTAGAAGATGTGTTCCTTAGATAAAACTACTTGTACCAAGAGAGCAGTAATTTAAATAATATATAAAATTTTTTCGTTATATATAAAAACAGTCACATTAATGGTAAATAAGTTTGTTCAATAGTGAACTTGTAAAATATTTCCAGCACTTTTTTTAAATCCATAAATATCTTTATTTATATTCAAAGTTAGGAATGTTTTTATTTTATTCATCTTTATTCAGTGATGTCATCATCTGCATCCATCTCTGCTATAACTTCAAACTTATAACTTGGGCAAATCACCCATGAAATGTCAAAGTTAGGAACCAAATATTTGTACTACTAGTTAGCCGGTGTCACTATTTTGTCATTAATAGATCACAACCACTCACTGCTGTTTGCTTTCTTTGCTTGTAGCCTTAGACTAAGCCTTTTATGTACACAAAGAATTTCTTCATGGAGGCTGCCAACATGCATCGTAATGTTTCTACACTAACCTGCGTGGACAAACTAATAAGAGCATGTAAAGACCACTGTTGTTCGCTGACGCACTTTATTAGGGGGGGGTGAGTGGAAGAGTTTGTTACAACCTGCGCTCTCATGTTCTGAACTTAGTTGATAAAATTACAATATGCTGTGAGTGAGGTAATGAATTAATATACAGTGGTTGTCTGAGAATATGAGCCTGAATATATCCTCTCCGTATGAACCCAATAACTGTTTTTATTTGGCTGGTTTGTATTTTCTCAATTTGATGTGAAGCCACTGTGACCCCAGATCACTGGGATATTTACTTTTTGGCAGATATGTCAGATTCATAGCATGGATCAGGGCTGTTTCTCCTAAAAGCTCATTCCTCACACTCTTATACAAGTCATGCTGGTCTTGCACAGTAAACAGTATCTGCAAACTGGCTCAGTGATAGAACAAATCTAATCTCAGGTGTTTGGTGTTGGTCGAGTGTGCGTCACCTTTTCCAGCTGCAGCTTCTTTTTCCTTTTGCCAGTTCTAGCTCAGGGCAGTCCTCTGATTCAATTTTGTCTCACTAGATGTTGGTGTTTTTTCTGCAGATTTAACAGTATGTTATCATGAGACTTGCAGGCTTGTAAATTTTTTATCATCTTAAATATTTCCTGCTGGCCTTAGTTAGTCTTCTGTCACTTTCCTGTGGAGGTTTAAACTCTGTTTGAGAGAGAAGCACCCCAGTTGAGAAATCAACTTTTGAACCATCCTGGCTCAGTATGTCACCTAGATTGATGGAATCCGCATTGTCACACTGTGCAAAATATACCACTTAATAGGCATATATGTAGTTGGGCTGAAAACATGCTGCAAATCCTTGCAGAAGAAAAATGAGACATATATTTGTATTTAACATTTAGAGTATTTGGCATCTATCCTGAGTGATTTATGGCCTCGATGGGAGAATGAATAAAATTCTAGTTTGTACTCTCCAAATACAGGCCACATATTTAAAGGTAATTTGAAATTAAACAATTATACAAAATATTAGAAATATGCATGGGGTTATATAAAAACATTGTGTATATTTTAGTTGTACTCTTTAAGACAAATCTTTCTTTCATTGGTACTTATTTTCATGGTTAGGGATGTAAGTGTATTTTGTGTGACTGTGATAGATCAGAGCAGTACGGTCCAAAGGACTGCCTCCTCACTCAGTAGGACATGGTCAGTGGCTTCTGACAAATGAAAATTTAATGCTTGCTTTCTTGTTGCCTCAAAGCCCCTTTACAATGCCCTGCTGGTATGCAACAGCACATCTGGCTTGTGTGTGTTTGTACGTATGTGAGCAGTTGGTGTGTTTATCTGACATTCTTCATGTTGTGGGGACCTAAATCTGTTCACACAGTCACATTTTCTTCCTTTTGGGGACAAAAATTACATCCCCATAATGTAAATGGCTACATTTTATGGTGAAGACATGTGTAAGTAAATGCAATGCAATGCAACGAAGTCATGGAAACCTGTGAGTGTGTGTGTGCACGTATGTATGTGTGTGGTGACATCCAATTTTGTCATCAAAAGCTACACAGTCTTCATGGGTTTCAAAATCCACAAAGTAATTACAAAACCCCATAGTTGCAAATAATTTTTAAAAAAGTGGAAAAGGTTCTTTCACTAATAATAATTATCTGCAGATTTACCCCCACCAACCTCTTTCCTCCAGTTCTCATCAACAAAATGATTATTTTGTTGGTCATGCCTGACTGGAATACGATTTCATTATTCCAACCTGCAATTACCAAAGTGAGAATTGCCAACAGTTAAACTCATATTGATTGCCTTGCTAGAGGCATCCTTTTTCTCTTTTTCATTTAATTTTGATTTCCAGTGTCCTCCTCTGACAAAGAAAAGCCTCCAATTGTGCTGGTAAAATGTGGCTGGTGTACGGTAGGGTGGATTTTGCAGCTTTTTTTTTTTTTTTAAAAGTTACTTATTAGTGCTGTCCCATAGAAGAATGGGCTGACTGGATCTGGATGTGAGTATGGAGAGCAGGTTTTGCTTGATGATGGAGCTGCAGTGCTGTGAAGAGTTGTGAGGTTTGTTGCTGAATTACTCCATGGCTTCCCGCATTACCATTGTCATGCTAATATGAATGTGTCATAACCAGTAACTGATATCAGAGCCCAGATGGATGACGAGTGTGCTCACAATAATGACTGCCTGTTTCCCTTTTCTCTTTGAGCGTACAGCTTTAAACAGAGTATTCAGCTAAAAATCTGCAATATGTGCTCCTCTGCTGCTCTCCTTGCACATGGGTGCAGGCTGCCAGGAAGCCGCTGAAAATAAAGAACATTGATGGGCCCGCTCGATAAGTAATTGCCAAAGTGATACTCAGATTGATGTGCTTTGTTGCAGGGCAGGATGATTAAGAACTAAAAACAAGCAGGTGATCACACCAGTGTTGCACATTATCGTATCTAGTTGAAGTTTGTGCGGTCATAAATGTTTTCATAATTGCTCAAAAATTAGGATGGTATGATGTTAAAGATACATTTATTTCCCCAGTATATACATTTTTCTTAGCCAGTGTGAATGTATTAGTTATATATTGATCGTTGGCTTATGTTTAAATGTTGTGGTTGGCTTGTTCTCTTGAATGTTTAGTATATCAATAACTGGTTGTCTTGTAATTGCATATTGACTTAACACATTCAATGTGACTGATAGTGTAACTTTTTTTTTTTTTTTGGTAAATTCCACTTGAAGTCTAAATCCTTACTGTGTAATTCAATTTAATTTTTATCTCAGAGGTGTATACTAACATTTATTTTCCAACCCAGGTGCATAATAACTATAATAACATGCCTTTGGAGTTTGTCGAGCAGTAGGAGACATGGGCAGTTTACACAAGAAAACATTGCCTGAGTTGTGAAGAACCACAGCTGCTGTGAGATTTCACATGCCACTAAATATGAACATCCAGCATTCCTGAGTACCTTTATAACACCTTCCCAGACAAATTAGACACAGCTCAGTAGCACTCAATGGGCTTCACCCCGGGGAAATTACCACAAGACAATGGGCTTCTCATCTTCATTTTATGTTCTGAGGTGGGGAACGGATAGAACAGCATGAGGGGGAAAATAAGAGTCTCAAGACGGAAACAGGAGAGAGTGGCAGTATTCGACAATCACAGGACTGTGAGTGATAAGTAATTTTCTCGCTGTTTTGTCAGGGCAGAGGAGCAGATCCCCAAGACTCCATAGAAGTGGCATTTTTAGAGGGATGATTACATCCTGAGGATGATGGATGTGCGCTAGGTAATGTGGGAGACATGAGGATGTCCACGCTGAATGGCTGACGACTTGCCTCTGGCAGCCTCATTACACACATAGCATGAGTTTAAGTCTTCATCCTGTGGCATGAACAGTAGACAGGTGATCTGACTAGCCCTGCTCAATTAATCAGCAGGATTCACATCCCTTCCTTTTAGGCAGAGGTTTGTTGCATTGCAGGCTTTAATAGCATAAGGATGCTATTAAAAGGAGTGCAGGGAATCTGTTCTGCATATGTGGCTGACCCCACATTGTGAGGTACACAGGCAAAACCAAAAAAGATAAATCCACAACTTGGGAAATGTCAAAATGGCATAATAATCTTCAGCACATGCGATACTTGTCTCACTTTAGAAGGAACGTTTCTGCAGCTCATCCTGCGTGTGAGCTAAAAAAAGGTCTTATTTGCATATGCTTTTTGAATGGAGCAGACAGGCATTGTAGAACCCTGTTATCCAGGTGCACTGTCTGTTTCACGATGATGACCTAAACAATCCATCCAAAACGATCCAAAATCTAAGTCTGTAACCAGTGACACAAAATGGGTGAAGTTTCCCTTCAGTGTCTCAAAGTAAGCTTTTCAGGGAGCTTGTGTCCCTCTGGTGCCCCATAATTCAAACCATGAGACACTGCTAACACTGCTATGAATACAATAATTTGCACATTCCATGCCAAGTGATCAAACATTTGCAGAGATATGTGAATCTGAGCTGAAGCACATGTCTGATTGACAATGATGTCAACATACAGAAAAACATGCTGCTACCACAAATACATAAAAATGACCACACAAATCCAAAAAAGCACAGTTTCACAAAGAACAAAGACCTGCTCATATGCAACCTGAGTTAAAATCCTCTCTGATTTACTCTGTGATGAGTTGTGGCTTGTTAATGGAGAACTAAACCCAGCAGGGTTCTGGCTTTATTTCCCTCTTGAGAGTCTCATTCCAAAATTAACACTCTTATCTTGTTACCTATTTGGAAAAACGTGTGACAGGCAAAGTGTACTCTCACATCCCAAATGACTACTGCTCCTCTGATCCACTTAAGTACAATTTTGTTCAAATCTTATCCACAAATTGTATTGTATTGCATAGAATGAATCTGTTCCCAGTGAAAGAGATACACTTGTTTTTTCTGGAAATAGTGGCCTATGTAAAAAACCAGCAGGAGATGTATTGTTAGTAGATTTATTAGATGTATAGAATCTTTACGAGCTGTGGAAGCTGTAAGAGCTGCAGGCACTTCTTTTGTCCTTTTTTTTTGTCTCTGACTGTTACGTTGAAACGGCTGTAATTCTGGGCCTGTTAGTCTGACACAACCACCTGAAAGCCTCCAAGCAAAGCCACAGGATATTTCTGATAGGTAGTGTGATCATCAGTAGTGATGATGATGATGGTGATCGAAACAATAAACCCATGCACCCACATGTAAATTTCCTCCATCTTTTTACCCACATTTTCATTGAAACATAAAGTATATCTTTGCTTTGCTTTTAATCAAAAAATCAAAACCAAAACAACAATTTCACAGTTTTAGACTTGTTTGATTTTTTTTAAAATGTCCTTATTGTAATATAAATGGCTTCTGACAGTTACAGTTATATATTCTGGAATGATCTCTAATCAGCTGTAAAGCCCTCTAGTACACAGTCTACAAGAGAATAGTTTAAAGAGGATATTCACTGGAAAATCAAATTTCTGATGTTTTTTAGTGTGTTCCCGTGTCCTCCCCGTATATATATACATCACTAAAGTGTCACAATAAACACTTCAGCCACTTCTGAGAAAGAAGGACTTCTCTGTTTACCTGCGCGAGCAAGCGGTTTTGAAATGTCGAGTTTAGTTACGTAACTAGCACAATTGTCGTGCAATGAACCCTACCCCCGACAGCTACTCCCGGTCATGGGCGTGAACATTCAACCTGAAGAAGAAGAAGAAGCACTGTGGAGCAGTCAGTCAGCTGGTAGCTGGCCAGTCACAAGCGAGTGGGAATGCGCTCGGTAGCTGGCCAATTACAAGAGACTCAGTGTTCTGGGGAGTGGGCAGAGAGCAGCAGTAAACCGGCTTAATCTGAAGAAACCATGAGGTTTTTGACCATAAATATTATTTAATTTATTCAAGTAGACATCAGTAATCTCGATTTTTTGGTTTAAATAGACCATTCTATGAGCACTTTAACCCAACAGTTCTAGGTGCACAAAATTCTGAAAGTTATTTTGCATGTGTAACAGCTATAGCTGGAGCACAGCAGGTAGTGAGGCAATCTCTTCTGTTTTCTTCAGGATACAAACCCTGTGACAGTTAGTCCCCTGAGAGAATGTGCAGTCTGTATCAACACGGTTAGAAAGCTGTTAGAAAACACCAGAGAGACACACACTGTAAGGGAGACACAGAGAAACCTGGTTTACTGTGCTATAAATAGCCACATACATCAAGGTTATACACTACTTCAAGGGTTAGGGTTACCACTGTAACCCTAACCCTTGAAGTAGAAATTCTAGAAATCCCTTGAAACTGTAGAAATTCATTAAGAAACCAACCAGTTTTCATTCTTCTTCTTTTTCCCACACTGTTGCCTGTTTGGTCACTGCTGCACACAAATAATACAAATAACCAACAGTATAGGTACAGCACTGGAACAAGCAATCGTGATAAATGTTACAGCCCGTTCTTTCCTCACAGAGCTTAATTTTATCATCTGCACAAATGGATGCAGGCCATGTCCAGTCTGTGTGAGTATAATTAACACCTCCTGATAAAACTGAGCCCCAAGGGAGCTGTCCCCTCACAATATATTCAATTGAAGTAACTGATATAAAAGGATAAATTGTGTGTTGCATCGAGCTGCTTTGACCAAAGGGTTCAACCATAAAGTATTGTTCAAGGCACAGTCATTTTCTTTGTAGCATTAATTAAATAAAATGGCACTAAAACCAGGATGCAGACAGTGGTGTTTGCTGCACAACAATTTTGTGTGCATGCGTGTGGATGTGCATGCATATGAGGGGCTTTGTATTGAGCATTTGCCGAGAGGCTTGATGCGTGTTCATTTATATGCTTGTGTATGAGGGTTTGTGGATACCTTAATCCTAATGACCCATTTCTGACAGTTTGCGTTCACCTTTCTGTCCTAGTCTGATCAAAACTCTGACAAAGCAGGTCAGGCTGTCTGGAGACGGGCTGCTGGGTTTCTGATCCACTCACTATATTAAAATGCCCATATGGCCACAAATGCATGCAAATTCAACACTTTCTGCCCGTGCCTACTCACACACACACACACACTCACACACACAAGTTTGCATAATTATGCACAAAAGAAGACTGGTGTATACATTTTATAAAGAAATGCATCTGGACACAAGTAAAAGTAAAAGCACCAAATAGCAACTTTGAGAGAGTTCACAAAAGCTTTATCAATAAGAATGTTTTCAGGTTTTTTTTTTTTTACATTCCACATTGTGATTTCATATAGTTCTGAGTTACAGCAAGCACCCTTATTATGAATATCAACAGAGCATGAACGGGTGACAGACCAGTGATGTGTTAACGGTTACTTTGCGTCGCAGGCTCCAATATTTTACCTGTGACCTTTTGGTGACAGTAAAACCTGTCTCAGTGTGGAGCCTAAAGGGACTACACAAGACAGCTAAGCTCATCCTTAACATCACCTTTATAGACTGGTGGTGCAATGACTGAGACACATTCACAAGCTGCAATGTCCAGTTTTTTTTTTTTTTTTTTACCAACTGGGGGCATTAGTGTACATTCTGACATATCTTTCTGTAGACTAAAAAGAAAACATTATTTCTCCTGAAAGATTATAGAGTAATAGTGTTTTAAAAACAACCAAGTTACTGTGAACAGTAATGTCTTGCATGTTATTATTAGTCATGCCACCACCACGAGGGTGACGTTTGTGCTTTTTACATGTCACTGTGGAATTTGACATTCATGTTCCCAACAGGATGCATTTAAAGTCTGTTGATGCCCTGAACCTTTCATGTAATATTCAAAGATGGGATAAATGGATTAAATAGATCAGCAGCAATATAATATGTATGTTCACATTAATGACTTGTTGCTGGATACATGAAAGTAGTTTTCAACTGAGTATGCATGTGTGAAAGACAGGATGAAACATAAATGCACATTAAGCATCAACATGTCACTGTGCACTGTGTGCTTTGTCAGTATATAGCTCAATAAAGCACTGTTGTGCCTTGCACAACTACTGGAAAGACTGCAGACTCTAACTGAAACCTCATCGTTTAAATTCTGAATCTGAAAAAGAAAATTATGATGCAAAATAAAGAAAATCAGGATCATGCTTACTGTAAATAAATCCAATGATTTTCTGTTGAGGTATTGGCTAATTGATTGGTTCCCTAGCTGTTACATTCTAAAGTCCTATACAACACACATCACATTTCATCATATCACCAGTTCCTCCTCTGCCAATAACTTCAACACTGACACATGATCAGATAAATCTGTGTAGGCTACATCAGTGTGTGGGCGTGTGAACACGTGTGTTTGTGTGATGAAAAGTGCACACTCAGGAAAAGCCATTATCTTTACTAATGGTGAAATGATGTCAGAGAGGCTTTTGGAGCCACTTAGCTCTGCAACCAGATCAATAATCCAGCTTTGGAATAATTTTCACTGTCCACCTCTCATTTTAAGGTTATGTCCTGCTCATCACTCACAGTTAAATGCTTGCTTCTGCAGCGAGCGGGGGCAAAAATCAGCAGTTGTTTGGGTCAAGCAATCATTTTCATAAGCCTGATTAGGTATAGTGAGTGTCTATTAGAACATTGATCTTTGTGTCAATCAGGTTGAGATCATCAGCTAAGTGCAGTGCAACATCAAACTGAATATAGCTTCGATCCTGCAGGGAATTTAATGTTCACGGAGAAGAAGTGCAAGCTCACATTTAGAGTGGTTATAGCTGAGCCCAAATGGATTATTTACACTGATCACATTTCCTAGGAATAAACCAAAGGAAGAAACATAACCCACAAACATACATGTTGACAAAAAGAAAAGGTGATTTTACCAGATGTATAAGTGAATGATAATACTGACTTGTCTTATTGATTCCTCATAGTATTACAGCTTGAGGAGGCAGTTACCAACAAGCCAGCTGAAAGATGTGACTAATCTGATATTTGGTGGATTTTTTTTGGTTCACCAGCAATCTGAAAATATTTGTTTGGCAATGCAATCTAAGAAGGATCACGATCTCCACTATTTGTTTGTTGTTCCTCCCTTCATATTAGTCCCTCTTCAAGTCTGACATCTCATCACATTGTTTATTTAAGTACCTCTATGCCTCCCGGCAGAGGTCAAGCAGTGCAGAGTGATCCTAAGATCTTGTAACACTGCATCTTTGATTCCTGAACCTCTGCCACAGTCCTGCCAAAAACCCTGCTGTGCTTTGCTCCCATGTCTGTCCACCTTTCCCGCCTCGGTGGAGATGAGAGAGGAATACAAATGTCTGCAGTGACTTGAAAACCCAGCCCCCACCACCCAGCACTCCTCCTCCTCCTCCTCCTCATCCTCCCACAGCTGTACCCCACACCACCCCATTCCTGCCTCCCTCCATCCCTCCAAGGACAGCCAAAGACATTTTGTGGTGGTGAGATAAGAGCAATTTCAGCCCACGTAACACAGCAGTTCATGCAGCCATCAGTGGCACCCACCTGTGGGTGTTACTGGTGGAACCACACTGTGATTGAGACTTTAAATGCATATGTTTGACTTTCTGTCTCACCACCAGTGATGTGTTGCACTGAAAACCCATTTACAAATGTCTGTCTTGATCAGTGACAGGCGTGAAAGGTGGAGTGCTTATCGTGGTACAGATGCGTATACATATATATATATATATACGTGAATCACATGATGTGACCCAGGTTAAAGGCCAAGGCCAGTAGCAAGAATGAGGATGTATTTTCAACTGTCTGCAAAAACACCATATAATGCATTTGTGGCTGTCTTTTCTTCTCTGTGTTTTTGTCCTTTATTTAACACAATTTATCACTTGAAACTTGAATCATGTGTTGCATGATGTTCTCCGGGGAATTACTGAGTATTTATTGCCTGAACACTAGCCTCAAGTTTAAAATTTCAACAGTACAAGTAAATCTCAAGCCATTTTAAAATGGACATCCTGCTATATTTCCATCAAAAAGACCCTTCATTATGCTAGCTGCGCTTGTTTACACTGATCTAAGCAGAGCTGACATATTCCTGCCTTTGTGTGTGCTTGGTGGCATGCTGGCATTCTAGAATCAGAGGCATGACATGAAACACAACATGCCGGCTCACACTTTTACAGAGACATTGATTTGCTGGCAGCCTAAAGCCAGAACAAAAATGTTTTTCTTTTCCTTGTTCGTACCTTTTAAACATGGTGAAGCAGGATAAAGGGTGCAACATTCACACTTTGAACAGGCTGCATTAAAGGGGCTATAGCTTTTTGTCCAATCAAGTTGCAGAATTACAGAATTAATCAAATATTTTGGTTCAAGAAAAAAAAAAAGGACTGAGGGAAAAAAGCAAGAGAAATACTGTGGGTAACATGTGAATTCCAACATTGTCAATTTGTGTTTTTGTGCAAACAGTTTCTGACAGGTTCATGGGATTTAGGACCATCACCTATAAAGTTATTTGCCCACAGAAGGACAAAGAAGAGAGTGGTGATTAAAAAGCAGAATGGAATGTCACACCTAATAGATACTGAGGAAATAGGAAGAGTGTGGGAGGGGAGAGGTTCTGGAAGGTAGGGAGGAGAAAAAATGCAAAGAAAAAAACATCCATTTAAGATTACATGCGTGTGTTTGTGCGTGCACGTGTGTGTGCGACAGAGCGTATCATTGCACGTGTGCGTGTATACTGTGTGCATCCACATGAGGGGCCGTAGAGAAATTGAAGAGTTTCACTGGAGGTGTTCTGGCTCCCCCAATTTCAGGTGTAATTACCCAGACAGAAAATGAGAGCTAAGAGGACCAGACAGAGTCCTCCAGAGTCTCCTTTTCACAGATCCAGCCTCCTCTTTTACTCTTCTGCGCGGTTCGAGGATGACAACATTTGCAGCTGTGACAGGTGCAGCACATCGTCTGTCAGATAAAGAAAAGCTGCAAGAATGACCATGGTACCTTTTTAAAAGATTAAAATGGTCGATCTTGTCCCACATCATTGTGAATACAGTATAAGGGCAGTTAATTGTTAGAGGTATGATATGCAACATTTCTACCTTCAAATATTGTGAAACGTTCATCTTCTACTGCCTTATCCTCCACATGAGGGTGGCTGGTGCCAATCCCAGCTGACATATCAGTCTTTTCCATCTGCTTTACTCTCCGCGGCAAATCATCTATGGAACGTCAGAGGAAAAAAGGAAATATTAATTTCTAGTTTGCCAGTGTGCTGTCGCTTTTTTTCCCATTTATTTTGTGCATTTGTCATTAATGGGTCACTTTAACTGCGTGCTACGTGTATATAGGGGTTACACTGTTTTTCCTAACAGATGCTTCACTCATGGTTTAGCTTTTAACATATCTTCAGTCAACAAGGGAGACACACCTGCTCTGATACTGATAATGTGAGCAACTGGAAGTGAAGAACTGAAAGCGTAGCTACTGGAAGCTGCATAGTCCACCCACTTTTTTGGCCGCCGATCCCTTCACTGATGCACAATCCAAAACGATTCAAAGGCTTTAATGTCATGTGCAAATATAACATGTTTTCCCTGCATTCACGTACTTGAAATGCACACACACACAAAAAGTAAGAATATGAATAAGAGAAAAGAAAATAACTAATTAAGAATATATACCACTAACAGGAAAGAAATAAAATACTATACATAATACATGTACAGTAGATACAGTATTTGCATACAGAGTGTAGCAACCCAATCCTGTGTCTACCTTTCATTGTGTGGACTTTATTTTTTTCTGCACTTGTGCATGTTAGGTCCACATGAAATTGGAGTTATATTTGAAAAAATTAATATTTTCATCTTGACAAATCTCTCTCTTTTTTTTTTTAATTATCAGGTTCATACAAATTCAGTATTTCATTTGATGATACTGTATATGAGATACCACTACTGCATTCTGCACACTGTATTGAAAATATTTTAAATACTTTCATTGACACCTGATGTCTTCCCCAGGAGAAACATCGATGTGTTCCTAAATAAATGATCATAAAACATGGTGTGGTTGAGACTGATGTTGTTTGTTGTAACTCGGCATAAACTAATATGTCCTTCTGAAACACATTTGGAAAAAAGTTTGGTCCTGAATGGCAACCAGTACCTGCATACATAATGTTTCTTACTTAATTCTCCAATAATGGTCAAAGTAATGTCATAATAAACTGGGAAACTGTGATCAGTGGTGTTATGTAGGCAACAGTACTGTGCATCCAACTCCTAATGATAAAGGAACATACATAAAAACCACTTGCCGAGTGTTTGGGTACATTATAGTCTAATTATCTGTCACAGGCACTAATGTGCATGTTAATGACAGTTATCCTGCCTCTTCTGGTATCTTGCCCACTCTGCCTACAAGTTGCCCTCATCTAATGGTGTAACATGCCTGCATTTTGTAAGCCAAGTGGGTGCCAGGCTGCGACATTCGTCAGTTTTAGCCCTTTGTGGTTGCGACATCATCACTGAGAGGAGAAAACTCTCCTCTCTCTCGCTCTCTTAGCACAATTCAGCCAAGGCAGCGTGGATGGATGACTCCCTGTCAAACTGCTAAATTGTTCAGCCTATAATATTCAGGTATTTGGCATTTGTGTGCAGACTGCCAGAGCGAGGTCGAAATGCATTGTGACATCTTTAATAGCATGACCTTCTCAATGGGCTCCTCTCCTCTCCCCCCCTCCATACTTCCCTCTGCATTACCACTCTGTCCTTGTTTATAACATTTCCCCACATGGCTCTACGGGTGTATTTGTTTATGTGAGCATTCCCTGCTCAGTCTCCACTGAGATGTAGAGAAACACAAACCACTCTGGAAAACTGATAACGGATCACAGCGAATACAAACTGTGAGTGTAATTCGCTGTCTTCTTTTTTTTATTTGAAAATGAAATCACGAAACAAGTGAAGCTCGAATAATAAAGTCAAACATAATCATTGTCATGGGATTCACAGAACACCATTTGCCTATGGGCAAAGTAATGGAGGTGGCAGGGTGGGACACGTACAAGGAAGGTTGGTGAAATAGGAAAGAACAATTATATCTAAAAAAAAAAAATGAACTGAGAAAATAGAAGTTTGGCATGACCAATCTCCTTATGCATGTGTGCAAACTAGAAACTGGCGTCACATTTACACAATCATGTCTTTCTGTTTCTTATTGAGAGCATACACTGAGGACATGTTTTGTTGTGGTGGTTTGTGTTTGTTTTTTTTTGTATTCACTTGCTGTTACATCATGTCCACATGCTTGGTAACTACATATATTGAAAAAAAAAAATTGTGTGGATACAATAATGCTTTCTATTCAAATTCTCACTGTGAGAGAGCAGAAGGCTGCAGATACACGCACACACAAAAAACATCTACACACAACTCCAGTCACTGTCTCTGATATTATATATATAATATTTAGTACAATATTTAGTCTTGTCCAGCAAGACTATTGAAATATCTGCATTCTATACAACAGAAGTTTGTCTAAGTATTACAGAAATATAAACAGCTGTAGATGAAAACATTGAAACAGGTAACGTAACTACTGATTCCACAAAGTGACATTGAATTCATCACTTCCATTGATCTTGATTGATCTGGATGATACTAAATAACAAACAAGTACTTTTTATTTGAAACTAATGTAATCTAAATAACTTATTGTGGCAAATATAGTTAAAAAAAATGTTTTAAAAAATAACATTTTCTTTGTAGGTGGTGGAGTGCACCATTCCAGCAGTGAATAAAATGTGATAGATTCCAAAGAAATATAGTTATACTTTGTTTGACCAACTAACACTAAATATAATAATAATAATAATAATACTTGTATTAATAATAATACTTTTAAAAGCACAAGTATACAAAGTTCTTTGACAGATAAAGCAAAAAAAAAAATACATAAATAAAAAAAAAAAAGACAACAGGGAGGCAAAGTCACAAATTTCAGGACACCAGAAAGCAAAAGAGAAATCAAGAAACAAGAGGACATCACACAAAAGCAAGATAAACCAAAATATGAACATATAAAGTAATATAAACAAAACAACATTAAAAGATTAAAGGAGTAAAATCTTGTATTTTTCTTACACATCTCTTGTATATATGGAAAAGTAGGAAGGTGTTAAAATGTTCATCATAATGCAGGGTGACGTATGATTAAACAATGCTTCTTTTCTTTGACACCTAATAACATTAACATCAAGAAATCGCAAACACATGGAGCCCAGTAAAGAATGACTTGCTGCCGCACTGGCATTAAAGCAATTTCAGTTATAGCTTCCATCAACTCCTGCTCTCTATCCCGTGCCCTCTCCTCTCCCCCTCACACACACATATTCAAACTCCAAGATGTGTCCACGTCAGCAAAAAGCAGTTTTATAATCAATTTGGACTCAGGGGGTGGAGTGGGTTGATGCTCACAGCAAAGTAAATCCCAAAGTGACTGTTCATATAGGGCAAGCAGGGCAATCAATTTCACCCATCTGACCACTGGAGAGCTGGGTGTTGTGGAAGATATGAGCTGAGCAAGAGTTCAGGCAGTTTCCACTGTGTTCCCTCAAGTGGGCTAAACTTAATATGGCATGTCTCCCTATTTCTGCCTCAGTGCTGAACCAATAAAGCCACACATCAAAAGATGATTCATGACAAAAAGAGAAATTTACCCCATTCCACTGTTGAGAAAATGAATATTCTCCGACAGTACCAATATTAACTGCTGTTTCCTAACACTAAGCCACTGTCTGGAAAAAACACAAAAAAAATTCAGTTACACATTAAAAGAAAACCCTCTTTTTAATGTGTTTCTGCAAGCATTGGCTTTGCTTTCAGATGAATTCTGCAGCTAAATGCTTAAAGTTTACTGATATATCCAGGGATGAAAAGTGACAAATGAAATAATCAAGGAAAGCTGATTCACCTCATATGCACTGTTGCAAATCCAGAGCAATATCTATCCCGACCGATATGCACTTTAACAAGATGTGGCAATCTGACGTAGATTCATCTGACTCATTTAGCATTCACCTTAACGTCCTTTGGTTTTATTGGCAATCTTTTAAATGATTTCCCTGTAACTGAAGGCTGCTTTGACAGAGAGGGCTTTATGTTTTAATCTGGCTTAAAAGCCCATTAAAAGGCATGAATCAGCTGGTATGATGAGGAACTGTAGTGCACACCACTGGCTTCCCTCCCTTATGAAATGTGTAATTACTTCTCTCACATTTTATATAGATTAATGAGAACACAATTTTCTGGGAATCCTTGGTGAGCAATATGTCATCCCCAAAGGTGTAGACAAATATTGCTTTTGTCTGGTGAAATCTTTTTTCTATGACTGTGATTTATTGCAGCAGAGGAATTCCAGGTTTCAATGATCTTATGAAACCTGCTGTGGATCCCATGTGTGCTGCAAGTTGAGAACCTCACTGGAAAAGCAAACATCTGTTGGTCAGTGGTGTCATGGCTCTGTGTCTGTCTGCTTATGTTGATCACAAATCTGCGGTCTGTTGGTGCTCATGGGCCCAATTTGTACTGGATTGTGGTCCAATCGTTACCTTTATTCTCACAGCAAAGGGACCTATGTGCGGTCACCATGGTAATCCACATGGCCAGACACATGTGGGGGCTTTCTGAGGCTGATGGACAATTTTTTTGGCAAACTAAATTGGACCCAAATGTCAGGTCATCTCCAACCCATGTGTGACATGTTTTCGGGGCAGTAAATGGTCAGGAACTGTGTCCAGCCGATGATTCTTCCCTGTTACGATGTTTACCTGAGTTGAGTTCAGGCTGAATCATCATTGTGTTCATAGCCCGCATGACTGAATCATCACTCATCAGTTTAATTTACTTGGTATGTTTAATATTCATGCGCTTTTTGTCTCACTGCCACTGGTACTCATGGACAGTTGTTATAAAACATATTAACCACCTGTTTAAATCCAATGGACTGGTCTAAAGTCTTCCTCTTTAAAAAACACACCAAGATCAAAAGTGTATTATTCTCTGGCAAACACGCGCTGTTGTCATCTGACACGCATTACTAATCTAAGCTGGGGCTCACTCTTGGTTCTGTTCCACAACCTGAGAACATACCTACAGTATGTGTGTGTATGTACTTGGTATTCCTCATGTTGTGGGGACCTAACTCTGTTTACACAGTCACATTATGGGGACTTGTCTTCCTTGTGAGGACAAAAATCCCCAAAAGTCCCCACAATGTCAATTACTGCATTTTAAGGTGAAGATGTGTTTTAAAATTAGGCTGAGGTTAGGTCAGGGTAAGGGTTACGGCAAGAGCAATTAAGGTTAAGGTTAAAGTAAGTCTCCAGGAAATGAATGTAAGTCAATGCAATGTCCTCTGAAGTCATGGAAACCTGTGTGTGTGTGTGTATGCGTGTGTCCTAAAGTTTTACCTCATAAATATTGACCTTGTCAGGACCAACAGTCCTCATGGAGACCAAAAAAGGTACTAATGAGACAAGACCTCTATGTAAGTTTAGGGATAAGACTGGAATTGTGTTACGGTTAAGCATAAACTGGTTATGGTTAAGGTTTGGGATAACACTTTGTTTACTGTCCAGATGAATGAAAGCCAATGCAGTGTCCTAAGACAAATAGCTGTGCCAACATGTGTGTGTGCGCTTGTGGGAGTGAGACATACTGAGAGAGAGACTGTATGCTTACTGCTCCATGCACAGCCATTAGAGCGGCACACTCATCTTTTATAACATCTCCTCTGCGCTGATCAAACTGTGTGCCATGCAGCTTCATCAAGTGAGGAAATATTTATTTAAATGCGCAGTGCACATGGCATTTCTCGATCTTGAAAAACAAAAACATGAATACTTTACAGCTCAAATTGTCATATTTCGATGAGGAAAAGCAATAAAAAAGCATACATTTGTTTCTCACATGGAAGGCCAAAAAAAAAAAGGAAAACTAGTTCACTAATTTATCACTAATAGGGTTGTACCTTAAATTAGTGAATTAGAAGATGTAGAGACACTCTTGATAAGAGGCAGAGATTACTTTACAGCTCAAATTGTCATATTTCGATGAGGAAAAGCAATAAAAAAGCATACATTTGTTTCTCACATGGAAGGCCAAAAAAAAAAGGAAAACTAGTTCACTAATTTATCACTAATAGGGTTGTACCTAAAATTAGTGAATTAGAAGATGTAGAGACACTCTTGATAAGAGGCAGAGATAAAATGTTGTACTGTACAGGTATATAGAGAATATATAAAGCTAAAAACAACAACAAGAAAAGACACACACACACACACACATATATATATATATATATATATATATATATATATATAAACCTCATGATGAACACATCATCTAAAACTCACTCAAGCTTTCAATCTCAGCATCCATCTTTCTTTTTTAGCTCATGCACAGGTGCAGCTCCTGTATGTGCAGCAGGTACCAACATCTGCACAAAACCTTGCAATAAATAAATGCTAGATACACAAGGTGCATGCAAACTGCCTATTACTTAGGAGGACATCTTACTACAACAGTGACAGACAGTAAAATAAATGAAAAAGATGAATCAATCAACCCTCATTTATACTTTTTCATACTTTTCCTATATTTACCTGCCACTCTCTTTTGCTGTTTTATGATCCCATTTATCACTTGCCCTCTCTTTTCCTGCTTTGCCCTCTATTTATTACACATACACATCAGCATCAATCGTCTTTTTTGCTGTTTGTGCCTCTTAATTTCTGTTCCCATCAGTGTTATATGGTATGGTATATGGTTATATGGCATATGGTTTTACAGCTTTACTGCTAGAAAATGACATGTGCAATACAGCTAATTGTAAGCTCTGGCACTGCTTAATCCCCTCTGACAAATAAAAAATAAATAAATAAATAAAATAAAATAAAAAAATCAATTTTCCCCTTCCCTCTTTCTATGCAACATCCATCATCACCTCGGAAGCAAACTTGTTGCTTGAGGTACATATGAATCAATCTGTAACTGAATCATGTGTTTCCCGCTTCAAAAGAGAAACAACAGGATATTTCCGGCTGTGTTTGTGAGACTCAGGCCTTATTAGTCTTGACTTCAGTTAGATAAGATGTTGTTGTGAAATTTGACCACACACTTCGCTTGGTGCACAAGAAGGAATACAGGGACCCACTCATAAAACATCAAGGTTCAATAGGCAATAGTAACGAACAATCTCACAGCTACTGTTTAGGTGGAGAAGTTAAGATTGATTTAAGACAAATTTAAGATGAGGGCCGTCCAATTTCAAATGAGAAGAGCAACAGAAACAAGTAATCCAAATGTAATGTTTGACTTCCCCCTCTTTGTCCACTTTTGGTGTGGTATGGTTACAAAGAAACACAAAATTTGGACCAAATTTGTTAAAGTTATGGAGCCTTTAAATGTTACGGTTCTATAATAGCCACTTAGTTAAGATTGGAGAATATTAATGATAAACTAGTACTCAGAGAGCACAGACCTCAGACACACAGCTCATTTCCCCCTATATTGCAATTTGTACCCAAAATTATTAGTCCTAGAATTATTTTATCTACATTATTGGATCCCTTGACCATGAAAACATACCCTTAGCATGTGGAATTACCTTAATATCATTATTAGTTTGAAAGTTATTTACTGAAATCAATATTGCTTTCATGGTGGCTTTCTTCTGAATCTAGCTCTATAGCGATACGGCAAATCCACTGACACACTTCCAATTCAGCAGAGTCTCAGCTACAATTTGGTGTTAGTTATGTCTTCATCTTTATTTGTTACTTTACAGTGCCCAAAATCCCACAAGCCCCTTATTTTTTCCTGTTCAGGATTGTAATATCCGGAATGTTCCCAGGATCCGGATCAATCAGAACCTATTTTGCACCTTATCCTGTATTTTCTTGCCATGCAACACTGGCCATTTATTGTGGAGTTACATAGACAAATGCTGAAAATGGTTCTGTCTCGCAATGACGAAGAACCTTTTAAAATAGATGGTGATCCGGATCGCCACCAAATTTTTTTTTTGTCCCATTACACACCTTTCCTGCAAATTCCATCAAAATCCTACCATAACTTTACAAGTTATTTTGCTAAAAGCCAAACCAATGCTGGCAAAAACATAACCTCCTTGGTGGAGGTAAAATGCACCATTTTTGATTTGTAGTAAAAAGTAGCTCTATAGCAATCTTTTTGTTCTTTTGCTTTTTCTTTTGTTTGTGCCCCCGAATGAAGAGTTGTAGTCTGGATTGCAGAAGAAAATACCTTCAGTGAAAACACATCGTTGATGCTGTTGTATTTCTTTGGGGGAATTGTTTTGAAAGAAGCATGAATTCATTAAAGACATAAAGAAAAAGGTCAAACCCAAGTCTCCAAAGCAAAACTTAATTTATTACTCAATGACAGTCGGTGTTCTGCCATTTACATTAATTAGGCTTTGGACTGAGAGAACAAATATTAAATAGCAAATTAAAAAAAGGCTTTCTCTCCATCTCTCTCTCTCTCTCTCTCTCTCTCTCTCCATGATAGAGAAGCAGCACAACAATCAACGAGAGCAGAGACATTCATTCCTCAGTGTGAGAGGAGGCGATTTTTTCTGATTGCCTCTTTTTCACAACAACTCAAGACTGGGATTATCAGCAGGAAAATGCATGATTGGAAACCTCACTTTAAACAGTGTTGTGCTGCAGTAAAAATATAATAACTGAACCCATACTCTATATGCTGATTTTTTACTGTGGAATCACTGTTGTGATGGGAAACACAAAGTAGTGTTCAAGAACATTCACTCAATAATATCATGTGCTTTCATTTTCCATTTCTATTCCCATAAGATATATCATTTCTAAATTTCTTGAGGGTAATGTTTTGTAATTTTGACTGAATTGTATTTTTTTTTCTTTCATATAAAATACAAGATGATCTTTAAATACCATGCCCTGGTTCCGTCTCAACAAACAACCAAGTTTGGAACAAAAGCATGAAACAGACCCAGAGCTCAAAACAACAACAACAAAAAAGTATTGAATGAAAATGTTCTCAATAGATGAATAAGAGGCAGGTAAAGAAATTGGTGCAAAACCTTAAACTAAGGAGGACAAAGAGAAACAAGACAAAGGACTGAAGCTCACGGAAACAGAATAAGGACAGAGCCAACAGTCTGACAAAGAGACTGGAGAGCACAGATCCACGGGGAGTGATAAGTGAACACAGGTGACAACATTAAGAACAGGTGTGAGTGAGCAAACAAAATGGGACGTAAACTGACCAGAAATGAGACAGGATGTGAGTTCCAAAATTAAACTGCATGCAAAGAAATAGATTACAGTTATACAGCAACTAACACAAAGAATCTTGGATGCAAAAAAAAACAACCTAATTTTGAATCCACATATTGAATGCTGATATAAAGAAACAAGAACACCCAAATAGAATGTCAACATCATTGCAGTATAAACTAAAACTGCTGTGATTTGTTTCTTCTTGTGGTAACCCTTTGTCCACAAATTCCACCACACCGTCTAAAGAAGACACAATGAGTCTCTACACCTACACTGGCTAAAGACTGACGTGAACCATGATGAAGTTGAAAGTGAAAAAAGTTGTCTGATGGACTCAGACTTGGATACAGGAGTGCGTTCATCATACAATGTAGTGTAGGTGAATAACAAAAGAGAGTGGCCAACTAATACTGGATAGCTAACACTTTTGCCAAATGATCAATGGACTGACAGAAATCACGGCGAGCACTGGGAGTTGTGTTACACTCTACCCGAGGAACTGTTGTGTCACAAAAAAATGCACATTATATTGTATGAAGAATAGAAAACAACATGGGTGAGCACAGCTTGTCACCCTTACAGGGGAACGCTGGACTTCCTGCATTAATAATGGGATTTCACGCTCGTAAATACATCAGTAATTACAAGCTTCAACAAGATCAAAAGATGCAATTAATCTTTATTAATCACAGCTTTATTGTGGATTTGATTGAAAGTCCCATTAATAACACATGCAAAATACACATTAAAGGAATATAAAAATGACTTACAACTGCATAGTTTTACTTGGAAATTGATCAGAGTATATATTGAGTATTATAGCATTAATATGGCTCTGCATCTCTGTCCACAGCACTTAAATCCCACAAGATAACAACGAGCCCACTCGTTGTTATCTTTTTCAAAGAGTCATGCTCGCTGTCTGGTGTGAAAAAATGTCAACCGAATTAATGTCCCCCCCCTTTGACCACAACTTTTAACATAATTCCCTTCTTGTAATCAGAGCAAAGGCACTTCCAAGGTCAAAATGTTGTCATCCCCCACTGCATAATCCTTCTATCTCCATAGTGCGGGGCCACAGCATTGAATTAGTAATTCTCTCCACAGGCTCTGGCTCAAACCCTCTCACAAAAATGAGGTTTGACAATGTCTCCACTCTAATAGTATAAGCATTGCCACTTTTTGTCCGCTTCCAGGCAAATCAGTGGAAGTGATACTTGCGAGTGCTGCCCTCTTGGCCCTGACGCTGCTGTCATATCTTTGCCCTGCCAGCTATAACCCTCGGTGGGAAATCAAATACACTTAATGGAGAGAGGAAACATTAAGAGTGTAATCGAACCTGGAATGAGATAAGTGTGTCGCCAATCACCACCTTCCTGCATATCGTTGCTGCGGTGGAAAAACCTTTTACTGTATAACTCAGAGTCAGCAGTCTCCATGATTCCACTTGAATGGTGGGATGACACAGTGTTTAATTCACTGAATGCACTCAGTGACCTTGAGGCGCATGAAATATATTTGAAGGCTATAATAGAATGTCACCAAAGCACAGTAGTCTGTGATAAAATTCTGAAAATTTACTTTGTAAAATTATAAGGTTGTAATACCACCCTATCTTCACATATAGAGTAATATGAATTTATGGGACCAATTTGCTTTCAGGACATATCGGGATGCTGTGCACAGATGATCACTCAGAAACCCATCCACACACACACACAATGAGTCACATGTCAATCCACTGATGGCCTGAGTAGTTCCTGGTGGGCCTCAGAGTCCAGGGCCAGTGGATCAAGTTCTCCCTTTGATTGAGGTCAGTGTTCCTGAGAGCAGAGGATTAGTTGTGCCTGGTTCACCACAATCCTGCTCCTGTTTCAGGGGGAATGGTCAGACCACAGAGGGCAACCTCAAGGTGAAAGACACAATAAGTACTGGAGAGTACTGGACAACTGGTGTTGTGCTCACACTAAAAATGTGGACTGGTCTCTGAGAGACAGTGACATGATGGCAGCCTTTGAATTTAAAGTTCGATTAACTAAGGTTTTGAGTTCATGCAGCTGTGCCTCACGTTCGAATAGAAACAAATGTCAGTTACATTTACAGCGATGTCAGATGAGTTCAGATCATGCTCATTAAGTCTCTCTGTGTATCTCAGTCGAGCGGTGTCTAGCACTTCTGTCACTCAGTGACAGTGACAGTCCCACGCCGCACACTGGAGGTATTTGTTTTATGTCAAGACAGATTCGGGCAACAGTAACATTGTGTTGTTAAAGCGAGATGAATGCAACAAAAACACAAAAACGCACCCATGAAAAGTTTCACTGAATTCTAATTCGGTGTATACACACAAACACTCCGTCAGAAATTACAGTTTCGTAGTCCACAAAAATATGAGCAGTCAAGTCAAGAAGAAGCCTGTTGATCTCTGTGTTATCACATTTACCAAATAAATGCAGTGACTGGAAGCTCATCATCTGACATTTACCCAAAGCACCGCTTGTGTACGCTCAGTCTTTCTCTGTTCAAACCATGAAACCAAATTTCTGTCATACTCAGAGCAGTGTGGTGCCACCTTCTCTCCTCCAGTGGATACAATAATACATTAACAATAAATAATGAAGAAATTCATCAGAAGAGACTTTGCATATAGATAGCCTACTTAAACCAGAAACTACCATTAACATAACTTGTGGAAGTGGTGGATAATTAGAGTGGCTCTTCTCCTTTCCTTCCTTTGACTTAATAGAGAGGCCACGCTGACAGAAGGAGGACACAATGCAGACAAGACCATGGTTCGTCCAACAGTCAAGGTCTCTACAAAGCAGCGAGACCCTGTGGAAGACTGCAGACCTGCACGTCACATTAAAGCCAGGGAATAGCTTCACAGAGGGAGAACATTTTGTGGCTTCCTGGGTGCACATTTCCCTCTTAATGGATCCTAACTTCCTATTAGATGGTCCTAGTAACTCTCTCGCGGTTTCTGAGGCGTCTAACCACCTGCCGCCCTGTGAATCTTAACCACATTGATTGATGAAGCACTCCTAGATCCCTGCCAGGATTCACCTATAATTAAACAAATGTCTGGGAACAGATCAGATCAAATACAGGATACATCAACTATATTAAGGTAGTAGAAGGCATCCATCAAACATTCTGCCTTAAATCTCTTTGACAGGATGGATCTCAACAGCAGGGTTTTACTTATAGACTGCATATAAAACTATTTGCATCTATATTGTATATGGTAGGTGGATGAGTTAGGGAACTGTTTCAGTGTGGTAGTGTAGACTGAAAATTGATCTGGTTTCTGTCATTTTGGAAGTCAGGTAGTCTTTTTTATTAAACACACAGCTTGTTTGTTATACAGTATATTCTTTCCACTCTGAACCTAACACTGAAAACCTGGGTTGATATGGAAATGCTGACCGTTAGTGCTTTAAGTGTTTTAGCACTTGCTCTGGCTAACAAACAATCATGTACTCCTGCCATTCCTTGTAGGGCACTAAAAATGCCAGAAAGGTTGATGCTCTAAGTTGGCTAAAGTTTAGATGATGCTGCAACTTAAGGAATGCAGAACATGCAAAAAAAAAAAATCTGCTGAGGCATTTTTAGGTACTTTTTAAGGGCAACACCTGCAGAGAAGGGTGATATTTAAACAGCTGGAGATACCACTTCTATTATAGTATGTTTTTATTTTTTTTTTAATAATTTTGGTTGGCAGCTGCAAATAATTTTCCCATGACTCCCATCACCACAAAGACCTGCGGGTGTTCTTTGGGATGTTAGTTAAGAAGAAAATTGCTGTTCCGACTACTATCACAAACTCGGCCACAAAGAAAGTGCAACTCACCAAAGTAAAACTGGCTCTACAACAGAGAAACATTTCTTGCCACTTGATTTATCCGACATCCCTGCCATGACATGAATGGCATGTTCGTCCTGCAGCTCAGTGATTTGAAAAGTGTCATGTTGGGACCCACAAATTGATTCAAGGACGTGACAGATCTCATGTGCTATTACTCATGTGCATGACTGCTGCTCTGCTGCTCTCTGTGCTTCAGGTTTCCACTCATGCATATCAGGGGGAGAAAGAGATGTCAGGCTTTGACAATAATACTTTTTGACAATAGGCATGAGTATCTGCACCTTACCCACAGTCTTAATCCTGGGACGTGCAATACGACGTAATTATTCATTCAACGCATTAATATATTCACAGCCCACATGAGTGTGTGGGTAAATGTTAATAGTATGTATATACATTTATGTGTGGGCTTTGAATTTGTAAATCTAAATGGATGTTGCTCTTAGTTAACATAAAATGTGACATGATATTAAGTGATGCCTTTTGTTTGTGCAAAATAAAAAGGCTACTTTTTCCTGTGTGCCTTGAGATTTCTGAGAAAACACAATTTAGTGTTGAGTGGTTAAACTAGCTATAATGTTATTTTTTTTAACAACAAGGTATCAGAAAAAGGGTGATATAATTCAGTGTTTTTTTTTTTTCATTTCTTTAACCAAACTGCAGACTATGGCTGAAAGTCAGTGTCCAGAAATCCCCATATTTATATCAGCAGCACATATGTGCTTTACATTCAATGTCCACCAGGTCATTTAAAAAAGGAACAAACAAGCCAAAAAAAAAAAACATTTACAATTTATATTTCAAATATATCATCTGGTGGCAAGTGATGAGAATCCGTTGCTCTGTAAATGCTCACTGGGAAGATTATGTAACTGTTTGCAAACAAGATAACCATACGTTTACTTGATGAAGTGATGGTTAATGAGAATTATATATCAAATACTTTCTCCTGCGTGGGTGGCCAAATCTTCTTAAGCAAAGAAAAACAAAAACAAAAAAAAATCAGCCTATATCTGAGAGACCATGCTTCATTCTGGTAGCTGAGTTTGGGAGGAGGAGAAGAGGTTGCAGCAGGAGAGGATGGCAGAGATGTGTCCCTTGTGGAGGACAAGACAGCAGAATGGAGAGAAGGTGGAGACACTGTCAGCAGTAGTCACTCCTCCTCTCACAGATGACGATGGATTGCTGCAACGCTGCTCGCTGCTGGGCTCTGATAAGACCTTTTCTGAGGCCCAAGGTGGAGGGCTCTCTTAATGGAATTGCACCCATCTGGGTAGCAGTGGTCTATTGACAGATCTAGTGACAGAGGAACCCCTTTGTGAACTGAATGAACTGAAAGATTGACGAGGCTTGGCTGTGTGAGCTCAGCGCAGGACAGCTCAACGGCTCCAAAGGATGTCTATTTAGGGTGGTATAATTCATACAGATGTGAAAATGAAACGGCTCTACACTGGACTGTCAGGAAAGCAATCGAATACCAACGTACAGAAAGTCAGAGCTAGAAGTCCCCCCCCCCCCCCCCCCTTTGGTGACACCCCCCCCCATGTATTTGGTGACAGGAAAAAAAACAACACAATCTATGTCTCTGCCTTTGATGTGCATTATCAGCCTCTGAAAATATAATAATATGGACTGTGGGGGAATAGAAAAGGATGAAAATACAAAGTAGTTATGTAACAGTACACGAAAACTCAATGCACCACACACTTTTTCTGTCTGAGAGAAATGATGCACAAGTTAACCGATCTGCAGTCAAAGAGATTTTTTTCCCCTTAAATGTGCACAGTGCAAACATACAAAAGCAAGTCCTTTATCTGCAGGCAGCCGTGGTTGTCCAACACTCTGTAATACAACAGCTATCCTCTGAGAGTTCAGACAACAGGCTGATAAGATACTTATCAACCACTGAGTCTCCATAGCCTTATCTCTCTTGTAGAGGCTCTTACCTTTTGGCTTTCACACATTCAGACAATGATCCATTCTCAACAGGAATTTCAGTCCATGTGGCAGAAACTTTTTGTTTTCTGATCTTCAGTGTCAGATTTTTATAACCTGAAAACAACACGAACTGCTATTACAACTACAATCAATACACTTTACCTTGCGGGCATTTGGCTCAGATTTTTATAAATAGTTTTTAAGCTTCATATTTGTTCTGGAACAATATTCTTTTGTCACAAAAAACATTGATTATTGTTATTTTCTTTTCCTCCAAAAGCCAAAGTTGAATGTACACTTCTTGACACTTCCAATGCATATTGTGTGTCAGTCTGTCTGGTATTTGGGACAAAACATGTACAACAGTGTTTTGTCCGTCTCCCCAAGTTAACTGTTACGTTTATCTGCTAATAAGAAAATGAATACAATCGGTCTTCACTGAGTAAGTGCAAAAAGAAGATAAAATGAAATGCTTAGTCAAAATAAACAGAGCCTCTCGAAACAGGAGACAGCATAAATGTGAGCCTTCAAATTACCAAAACACAGTATCTTTCAAACCCTGGATTACAGACAACACAGATAAACAGAATGTTCGATATTTAAGGTGGATTAGCAACTGCTACTTTTAATTCTCTGTTAATTCTCTGTTCGTAGAGCTAGAAGAAATAGCACAAGTCTAGGGAAGAAAAGTTTCTTTGATAGTCAGAATTAACACCAACATTACCTCTGAAGACACCCCATACATTTATGTTACTAGCAATTCAAATGTTACATCATGGAAAAAAAGCCAATCCTGTTAATGAAGAGTCCTTTGTCTTTCCTTTTCGGTTCACCCCTGTCTCTTCCACAGTGGTGCAACCATTAAGTCACTGACGAGATCCCATTCATCAGGTCATGGTGATGACATCTGTCACTGCCATTATACGTCCCCAACATCCCTCCTGCTGCTTCTCAAAATAGAGCAGGAGATTAGGATGAGGGGAGCTTTTTAGCCTGATCCCAGGAGGTCCATCATTCCCCATCATCCCTCCTTCAGTCGTCCTCATTCTCCCCCCATTCTTGCCTTTATACACCCATACATTTACATCCCCCCCCACACACACACACACCCCCACCCTGCAATTCCTCAAGCATCTAACCCTGATGGAGCCATCGAGGGAAATCATAGTCCAGGAGATGCACTTTGCGCTTCATAAAGGGGGCGCCATCAATCACCAGCTGACACACCTGTCCAGACATGGACTTAGACTAGTGGGACAGAAAGGATAAACACTGTAGGCTAAAAGTTTAATTTTGCTGGTTCCTGCGGCATTCTTTATAAAAGTGTAAATATGTATAATTCCATTTGATATCCATTGTTTTACCTGATAGACGTGTGGAACTTTTGTTTTCAGTTGTATGTTTATCTGCTGTGTCTCCCACATTATATCTTCCCTTTCTGCTGTGATCCACCAGGAAAGAGATACTGTACGTGACCTTTTTCATCTGTTATGTTTTCTGCTGTAACCTCTTTCTTTCTTTATGGGTCACCACGTGAGTTTTTTTGGTGTTTTTTTTTGTTTGTTTGTTTGTTTTTTGACTGCCTCCAAAAGAGTTACAGTGGCATATTTTCCAAAAATCGTATTGCACAGAGGAACAGTAGTATGCCCACTTGTGACATCATGAAAACTTGTGATCACAGTTTGTTAATAACGAGAGCACATAACTCCAATTTTAGTGTCACTTCACTGGCTCCCAGTTTGTTTTCAGAATGATTTTAAAATCCTTTTATTTGTTTATAAATGTCTTCATGGTTTTGCCCCTCAGTATCTGTCTGACCTGCTTCAGCCGTACACTCCCTCACGCTCTCTCAAGTCCTCTCTTTAAGTGGATTTTTTCTCTTTGGCTTTTAACTCAGTTTGAGATGTTTACTTTCATTGTTTTATTGTTTTACTGTCTTTTATTGCTTTAATTTTGTCTTCTGTCCTCGTGTCTGTGTACAGCACCTTGGTCAACTGTGTTGTTTTAAAGTGCTTTATAAATACATTTGGATTGGATTGGAATAACAAACATTTTGCTTCTTAGATCACATCAGAAATGTTAGATGATCATTTAAAGGTGTTTACCTTAAGTTTAACTAAATGAAACAGTAATGAATCAACTGTGTATTTGGCCACTGTGCCCTACACAGTGCTTGGAAGGAAAGAAGGAGAGCCCCAACAAAAAAAAAAGAAAGCAACTATGAGATCCAATTTAAATAAAATTAACTTGACAGCTAAAATGAAAATCAAGAAGTGCATTCCTTCACTATATTTTTTGAATGGCAATGAACATTATGTAAGCTTCAATAAATGTACACAGCACAATTTCGGAACAAAACACAAACGGGTTTTTGTATCTGCTTATCTTTGGCAAATTGGCTTTTTTTCATTAAAATCCCACATAACTTCTAATAAGGGAGAAGAGTGCTGCTTCTATAGACAGTTTCAAATCGATGCCCAGAATATAATTCAGTTCTATCTCTTCTCTGCAGTCAGTTCAGCTGCATGGGGGGATCACAGTGAGATGGATGGTCCATTTCACTGAGATCATTGCTTTTCCTATTGATTGTCCAATGCAGGTCTTACCTGAGTCCAGACATGGTGCTGAAGAGATATATCCATGCTGGTGGCAGCACATACAGTAACATGCACTCTCTGCCCTAATGGAATACACACACAAAAGCTAAAATGTGTATTTAAACAGAATTAATTCCGCTTCCGATTGTTTCGCTGGTTAGCTATCTGTCATGTTGTGCTTTGCTTTTCCCTGCATATTTCTTCTTCCTACACATCGCACCAATGCTTTAGTCTCCACTACACAAAAAGCCAAAGCGATGACAAACTCCTCTCTGCTGTGATCATCTGCGCACAAAGTATGCAAACGGTACAAGGCGGACACTATCTCCTACATGAGTGTTTGGACTTGTTGTCCCTTTTCTGTTCTGTCTAGAGGAAACTTTCTGCTACAGTGCCCACACAGTATTGAGTAAGCATCTGGAATGAGTCATAGCCCCACTAATGGAAATCCATTTAGCTTGGTCTGAAGTATAAGTCTGTGCAGGGAAGCACATCGTCACGCTGTACTGAACCTCAGGCTATCTTTCAGCACAGGAAGGACAAGCAAGAAACATTTAAGGTGAAAAGAGCCAAACCATCAACAATAAAGTTCTTATGGGACACCGAAAAAACTGGAGGTGTTTGGATCTTAATCAGACTTCAACAATATTCTCTGTGGTTTATTAAGAAGCAATGGATGGTTGTTATGTATGCAGTGGCAGACACTCAGTCTTGGGCGACTGAAAATCAAAAGGATGATCTGATTTGTATAAAAAAGAGCCATAGCGGCAGCAAAATATGGAGAAAAATGCAGATCCACGGATCATTAATATTTACATATACTCAGAGGAATGGAGAATAGGATTTTTCTGCTGGCCTTTTAGTGTAATGTATGCACTGTGACTCCTGGATGTGACAATGCTGCAGCCTGAGAGGCAAAATGTGAATACATTTGAAGTGAATCTTTTAATAGAGAAATGAAAGAGAGACTGTGAAGGTCAGTCTCTCTGTGGTGCTGTGAGCAATTGTGCTCTCCCAAAAAAAAAAAAAAAAAAAAAGCTTCGGCTGATGAAAATTAAAGAAGACCTGTCTGACTGCCAAAATGGAAAACGCAGTCTTGACTAAAATTTGCAGTCCACTCTTTGTCACAGCAAATATTGGATAACATCTGATCAAAGCATTTGTCTCTAAATGCTCTTTTCAGCAATACAGGTAATGATATTGTGTGTAATTTGTATTGTCTAGCATTAATAGTGATTTAACACTTGTTGAAATTAATTCTGTAAAATAAGAAGCAATAAAGCTCCATTTCATTCACTTTTCTCCAGCAGAGGTGGTGTTAGTGTGACATAAAACTGCTGAATGTGTAATGATACCCATCACTTTTATGATTTTCTTCTTCATCCCTCTGTCTAACCTTTTATTTTACTTGCTTTCCTTCTCTCTCCCTCTCTGTTTGTGTGTGTTAAAGACTTATATGATTTTCAGAGCACCATTTCACCTGCCAATTCATTTCCAAGTCCTTGGAGTTAAATCTGTGATGTTTTTTGAGACATTTCCAGGGCCTGGGATGGATGGATGGATGGATGGATGGATGGATGGATGGATGGATGGATGGATGGATGGATGGATGGATGGATGGATGGATGGATGGATGGATGGATGGATGGATGGATGGATGGATGGATGGATGGGTATGTACATCGTAACGTAAAATGCATGCAACAGATTATATGTTCATAACACAGAGGAACTTCCAGCCTCTGGACTTGATACGTCTGTGAGACAGTTAGATCAGCTCATGTTGCAAATCATAAATGCAAAAGATCAAATGACGATGATTATTTTCTGAAATAAGACAAAGGCAAAATAAAAGGCAATCACCACATCCATAAGGATGGTCTCCTCTGGTGATGGTCACAGACAAGGTGAAAGAAAGACATAGCAAAATCTCTGACAAACTTCATGAAAACTGACAACTGACTATGACTTTGGATGTTTGTTTGACAGTATATTATTCCTACAACAACGTCTAGAAAAAGCAACATTTCTTTTCTGTTTTTATTGTTTTAACATTTGCTACTAAATAATCATTTAATATTGAAATGGAATATATTACTTCTGCTTTACCAGTTACAGTTTAACTGGACAGTTGTAAAACTACTTAGCTTTGTGGTTTAGGTTCAAATAAGTACTTTCGAAAAAGGTTAGAAGACCATCACCATTGTGATTACTGTAATATGGGAGTTTTAAACCTTTTTGACTAAAAGGGCCCAACAGCAGCTTTACACTTTGAGGATGCTACAAGTAGAGCTGAAAGTAAACCACTACTAATGCCGTGATAAGATCTATAAAGCACAGTAGGCGGATAATTAAATCTTAAATGCTGTACAAAACAAACAAAAATCTATACTTATTTCACCATCAATCTGTTCAGTGGAGACAAGGTGGTCATGGAGTGGTAGCACATGTGGCATAGCAAGGTTTTTAATTTTCAGTCCTTTTTGCTTTGGTACTTTCACGGGAAAATTCCCTTGTGTTGTCATATAGTTTAAATTATCCAGTAAATAAAAATACAAACCATGTTGACCTTTGTTTATACTGCTCCTTTGTGGACTCATTTTAAACAAACGCTCAGGATGCCTATTACGATCGTCTACTGGTATCGCTCTGAAACCTCAGTGCAGCAGTGCAAGTGAATTATTCTGTAAGAGTCAGAACATTTAAATCTCTACTGCAAAGCCTGATGAATAGATTGGTCCATTTGCTAAATATTTCACTGCATGTTGTCTATTTGCTGCTGTCAGCTCCCAGTGTCTGTTCTATATGTCACCTGTCATACAAGTGGAAAAATGAGTATGATGGTCTTTTATAATCTTACACTTTATGGATGTTTTTTTTTTTTTTTTTTTTTTATTCTCTTGGACCTGGAGAGAGGCAATCAACTGAACTGAACTATCAGTTTTACATGGCAAACAAATAGCCACTGGTGTGCGACAGTCCTGTATTTTGTCAGCCTGTTCAACCCTTTGTGCAAACACTGTCGCTTTCACTTCCTCCTGTAATTATTGCTGCATTCCGCCTGACAATAAAACAACTGCAATGATAAGATTTTGTTTGGTGTAATAACCTCCCACCCCCATCAACACTTTGTAACCTAAATTTTTTTTCATTTAGGCCAAAATTTCACAAAACACTAAAGATGCTTTGTTCCAAACGTAACAATGTGTGACTTGTGTGTGGTTATACAGTAACAGTGTGTGCGGACATGACACCTGTCTTATTGCACTCCAGACGCTCTGCTCTAAAATCGGGCCATTCAGAGACACAATGGGATTTCCTCTACGGCCACTGACTCTGCCAAGTCTTAAAGCCAGTCGTCATTACTACAGTTCTGTGCCTGTTCCCTCAGTTTACACTTCAAACATGTTTTTTTTGTCTGTATCAGGAAGCACCTGCTGTCTGTAAAAGCATCTGTATTGGTTTACTCTGCTGATGTCCTGTTTAAAGCGTCTCTGGGACCCAGGGCAGAGGAGTCGGTAAGAACAGATTACATTAATTAAATGAATCTGAAAAAAGAGATAACTGCAGGGTCTTGCAGTTAGTTACATACTAATGAGGCTGTATATAAAGTGAAGGGTTTCTTTGCAAGCATCAAGGGGGAGCAGAGAATCCTGTGATTGCAAGATAAACTGCATAATGGGGTTGCTTGCAAAAAAAAAAGTCACTTTTTGAGAATTGAATTGAACAGGTAATATGGACACGCCTTTTCTTCCCATTGTTATGTTAATTTTTGTTGGATTCATATCAGTGGTTTGAGATCTTGACATGTTTTATAAAAATTATTTTTAACTATTCCAGAGTCAGGTCAAAGGTTAAAGGTGATCTTGCTCTGGAACGGCCTATACACAGATCAGCTGATTTGACAGAACAGCTGACTGTTGCTGCTATTAAATCCATCTAAAAATTAACTTTTAGTTATCTTTTCACTTTAGGGCGATATGTGTATATGCATGTATATCAACATATGTGTATTTTTTATGTAAATCTCATTTTCACGTACACTCTCAATGTACATTTTATTTTCACCATGGAATGCACTGTGTATATTTTCTGTGTATATATTGTACTATCATAGCTCAGAGGAAATAGTTACCCAGCATCATTAAAACTCACTAATCAGCACTTTATCTCATTTAATCCACTGACTTTTCATTGTATTAAAAGCACTATGTATACATTTCTTAATCAGCTTAATCAGCTTGGCGACAGGGTCATTTTCCTTTGACCAGTAGACTCATGAGCAGCAAGAAAAAATTCCCCACGGCTTCTCAACGGGGATGTGCATTTGCACTCAAACCTGTGACTGATAGAAGGCAAAGCAAATGCAGCCATTACACCACAGGCTATTATATCAACCCCTGCTGATTCTGAATGGAGAAGAGAAGCGTAGCCGTTTCCCTGTGGGCACAGAGAATGTGTCGAAGACTAAGAGTGTGGCTCAAGCTGGACAATACGGCCTGTTCCAAGAGGCCAGCGAGTCAAACCCACATATAAACACAATTAAAAACTGCTGCAATAACAGACAATTAGCCCCTGACTCTTGAGTTCCACTCCTCGCTCTCATACTACTACTACCTTCCCATTCATTTGCTATTGTTGTTGTCCCACAGACATTATGGTTGTTGGTTTGACTGATTCCTAATATTCATATATATCCAGGATTCAACAACATGATCAACCACAGATTCTGAAGATTTTCCACAAGGTTTTCACAAATCTGACATCTGCAAGAGCTGTGTGATGAACCCACGATTCTAATATCTAGATCAAAATCACTGAAGGGAGCTCAGTCACGTGAACTGTACTTTTCATAGGCTGTATCCTATCAGTGATCCAGTGAACCAAAGACCTTATAAGTGTACTGCGTTATTGAAGGAAATGACCTGTAGTGGTGGTAAACACAGTCCAACCACTGACTGTTATTACAAACAAAAGTTTTACTATAATTGGACATCAACACCAGTGTGACCAAAATACAAGTGCGCCACTACCATCTAGTGGTGTCTTCCAATGCATACATACATACACACGCCGCCATAGACAGTGGAGAGCCAATGAACCTTGAAACATTTTATAAAAAGGCAGGATAATGGATTTTATTATCTTTCCCATTACGCCACCTGCTCCAGCTGGTCTCAAACTCAGATGACCTGGGGGGTCACTGAGTGTAACGTTCAGTCAGCAGATGCGGGTCAAGTTTAAAAAAAAAAAAAAAAATCAATTGAAGGTAGGTAGGAATGGGCAATATGAGCTGAAATTGTATCATAATATGCCATCGTACTGTAATATCGAAATACTGATCTTTATATTTCACAGATTTTCAAAATAAAAGGACGTGTTTTGATATGGAATTATACATAGTTCACAGAATGAACATATTCACTCTCACTCACTCATCTTCTACTGCTTTACCACATGAGGGTCACTGGTGCCTAATCCTAGCTGACAAAGGGTATTTATGACACAAAATGCATCTATTAAAAAAAAAAAAAACTACAGACATGGCTAACTTGATATTAAGTGGCCCACATGCCGCAAGTTTCAGAGCTCTGATGTGGAAAGTGCAGGAAATAAACGACGATATGCTTTGTATGTCCTGGTCAGTATTAAAGACACCCCCACACATACAACTCATATACACTGTAAATGTTGATTATGTTGCATATAGCAGGAGATTGTGGAAGATGGTATGCAGTATTATGTAGTATTTTTTAAAGTTGTGAATGCTTGATGATGGCATTACACCTGGCATTAAACCTGGCATTAAATTTGTTTTCTGTGACCAGACTGAGTCTGGTCATTGACTACATTTTCATTATATAATGAGCGTTTGGTAGGATTTTTATTTTACATATAATCTGCCGTGTAGTATACAGTATTCAGTTTAACTGCACAGAGATTGTTATTGTGTATGGTAAAGTGAGTGCCAGTACCAGACAAATGCTGATACTAAAAATATTCTGGCAAAAACCACCATCTACAGGAAAACACAAGAAACACATTACCAACAGGTAAGTGTTGGTGCGGTGGATCTGCAGATGCTCCTGTCTGTGTTCCCAAAATTCCTTAAGCAAGAAATGTAGGTGAGGATGAAAGATGGAAGGTAATTTAATGTTGTATTATACAGACATAATGGCAAGCAAGGCCACCTGGTGCCAGAACCTGATAACTAATCAATACTTAAAGATACAACTGTATTCTAATCTTATCAATAGTGCGTTATTGAATCTTCATTAAGAACATAGTGAAGAGCTATTTCATAAAATTCTTTATTCATAAACTTGATGCAAGTTTACAAATTATTTTACATGGTCAAAATCACCCTTGCAATGTTTAAAAAAAAGAAACCAAACCAAAGCATGCTAACAGTGCATAACTTTATAACCCGGCCAACTTTGTTAATGAAGCAAGGGAAAGAACCCAGAAACAGGCAGACCTCAAACGAATGCGTTGCTCGCTTAAGCAGAGAGGGGTTTGTGTTAGTTACACTTGTCTCGGTGTGACAAGTGATTCTGTTACTCAGTGCGTAACAGACTTGAGAGCTGCGTTATTCCAAAGATCAGGTTGAAGATGTAGGTTTCCATCTGTCTCTGATGGCACGCAACTCTGAATGGCTACTGCTGTTGGGAATATCCTGGGATATTGTTTAGGTCATCCAAGCAGGTATGATGTCTGTAACGTCCTTGTGTCTCATATATTATCTGACATGGTTCAATAAAACAACGCACAGGGGGACACATCCCATGCACTGATGTTAACGATTCAAGAACAAAAAATGGTTACTTGTCTTCTCTGTTCTAACCAGCCAATCGAACGACTCTTTGCCTTCGGCAGCTTGGGGAATAACACCCATTGATATATTGACATGCAAAATACAGCAATATCAAAGACACAGGGCAGATGTGTTCTGAACCCCTGATCAAGCACGTGATGGTGGGAGCAAAGCCTTACTCACACTATCTCATCAGTCCAACAAACTTGCTGAATGATTATCATCAACCTCAATAGCATTCAGGAAATGTACGTGTGTGCAACTCAACAGCAAAACACACTGTTAACGTCTTCTGGTAAAACCGGGGCGTCATTTATTAAATGACCCAAAAATAAAAATGAACACGTTAAATCTCGTAATTTTGAGACGATATTGTGAAGCAATCAATTAGCATGTGAGCCGTATGAATTCCTGAGTTTGCTTCTCCAGAGAATGCAGGGGGGCGGGGAGTGGCCTCGACAATGTGACCAGAATGGAGTGATGAGTACCTAAGCGACGGTATCACAACAGTGGACAACCATGACAATGAGTCACAGTCCTGTTAAAGATTTTGGTTGTGGTAAATCAATAAAGGATTATGACATTTGTTAAGCTAAAAACAAACAGAAAAAGTGCTGAAAAGGAACAAGCTATTTTACACTCATCTCTCCTGGTGTTGTGACTGAGGTTAGTATCACCGAAGAAATCCTACAGGTGGTGAAACTTGAGGAATGACTGTGTGAATTAGCATAACTAAGCTTTCAATGCTGGTTTTTCAGGACAATATACTTAAATACAAATAACCACACGATAGAACACCCACAATAAACATGTAACTGCATTAATCGGAATGCTCCACACAGTTTTCTGCATATAATTCACATTACATCAAAGACCCAGCACACCGAGGGGAACAGCAGTGCTGTGAGTGGTTATGAATAATAACCACAGAGGTGGTGATGGGAAGAGCCGGGTCTCTCCTGTGACAAATCTGAACAAATATTTATAAAACCTGAACAAATATTCTGGAAATGGAACAGACTCCAGTTTATCTTCCCAGGTGTGAGGCCAGTAGGTAAATGTTAGAGACTATTGCTGTGAATTTGTAACTTTGTTGCTGCAGGCTTTTTTTTTTTTTTTTTTTTTGTTTGTTTTTGCAGCTACAAGGTCAAGTCAGAAGGTAAAGGTCACTTTCTTCTCAGACTTGTAGGATTGGCGAAGTGGTTGGGATGTGAACCAGCTACAAGAACTAAGCAGGTGACGACAGTGTTGAGCCTGTACGACTAATTTTCTTAGGTATGACAAAACTCTACAAGACCGAGTCTTCACTGCATAGCCTTACTGAGGTTTCATCCGGTTTGAGAGATTGGATATGGATAGCCAAACCTCTAGAATTCCAGAGAAGGCTGCGTCAATGCCATTGTTGTCATGTTCATTGTTGTGAAGAGGTGCTGTAGAATAAGTGGAACGGTACTGTCATTGTTGCCAATAACAAAGATTACAAATCAATATGAACAAAACTGCAGTAGTCATCAATCTTAGATAAGAACATGGTGTACTTGTGTTTCCTTCTGCAAGAGCATCCATCTAACAACCTTTTCGTATACTAAATGGGCCAAGAGGTTGCAGTGCCCCTGCACTTAATACACAGGGGAATATAATAATACAGTCTCTACCTGGTCAAAGACCCAGACAAGATTACATTATAAACAATTAAATTTTTTTGCAGAAATACAAATTTACATGTTTACATGTGAAGTTAAAATCAACTACATTACAGTGAGATCTTATCCAAACACACCTGTGCTTTGCCCGGCCATTTTTTTCCTGTTGCCAGTCTAGACAAACACAGAGCAAATCTCTCCAGCAGGAAGTGGTCCAGCTGCTGGTTATGAAGATGACAGTGGCCATCATCTTTAGACCTCAACAAGATGCTGTTCTTAATTACGGCCTGTTTCGCCGAGGCTGTCAAAGTCTCTTTTTCCTTTTCCCTCCTCACCTCAAGGCCTCAAGCTTTAGGAGATAAGAGGTTTAAAAGCAAGCTAGCCTCAGAAGCATGTTATTCCAGAGGAGGAATCTTGGCATCACAAAGATAATATATGAGCACAATATTACAGAAGTCATCCATGGAGAGAAAAGGCAGTGGTCCTTCCCACCACCGGCATTGAAGTGTCCTTCCCAGCCCCCATGGTATCATATCAGGGAATGTCGCATGCCATTCTCAGATCCAGTCTGTGGCCACAGAAGAACTGTCCTGCGACTGGAGCATCAGGCTGCCACTGCTGGAGGATAAAGCCATGCTCCACCTTTCAAATTGCAGCCAGCGAGTAACCTGGACATGCTTGACACCAAAACCAAAGGGTGAGTTTGCGTGCTATTCTTCCATCATTTTCTTGGAGTACAGAATGAACGACGCGATGGAAAAATTAGATTGTATCAGACAAGAGATGCACAAAGCGATACATATCCGGGGAGGTGACATCCTTTCGAGTAGCTGATGAACTTGGATGTCAGATTGGGGCATGAATGTGACACAGTCTGTGTGTTTATGTGCTAGTTTCTGGGTAGTAACTGAAATAGGAATTTGGTTTGGAGTTCAAACTCTCATGAAGAGAACAAAATGGTTTGCAGGATTTAAAAAAAACAAACAAAACAAAACAAAACATATTGGTCACAAGAAAAAAAAAAATCTAAGACAAGTGGTCCCGGTGCAGGAAAGGCAATAGTCTGTTTTAGCCATCCTCCTTAGGGGGTGTGTACCAGCCTAGAGGCAAAGAAAACAACAAAGACATAAGATATACACAAGACACAAGATATAAAACATAGTTCAATGAAAACAAAATCCAGAGTTAACAAATCTCTACCACGTATTGTATCACAATTACGTACAAATGATTTTTGCTACTACGATATGTGTCTGTGATATCTGCATTTATTTCCTCATACAGCCAGAACCAGAAACTACAGGCTTTTAAGTGTTCAGTGGTTTGACCTCAGAGACATGTGGTCAGGAATTTTAACTAAGTTCAGCCAGGCTTTTACTTTACAATTTTTACATTCTACTGCAATTAAATATAGCCTCTTACATAGTAAAAGTAATTTACATTTTTCCCTTCCTACAACATTTCTAAATGCAGTGTGTGTTGGCGCAGAGTTAAAGTAAAACAGAGAAGCTGCATAAATGCCATCTTTGAGTGCTTTTTCTCAAATTAAAGCTGCAGCGAGTTGAGTTTGGTGATTTATGTTATTATTCTGCCTCAGTTTAGTCTTCATGAACAGAAACGATGTAACATTTTTGTATTTTGCCATCTTATTCTGATAACAGGCACCGTTAAGTAATATTATCAGACCTGACTGAGGGTGTGTTTGTGTGTATACACTGGCATTACAGGGGTGGGTGGTGGCGAGAAGCTTTATACAGTTTTATTATATATAATTCTTAAACTTTTGTGGGTGCTACTTTTCAGTAATTTGTAGCCATCCCACTTCACTAGTGAAGTGCTGTGTATCCTGATGACCTGGTCCAAACTGATGCTCTTTTAACTGTACTTTAGATATTAAGTTATGGATGGCAGAACATTTTCTACAGCTCAACTGGGACAAAACTGAGGTTTTAATCAACAGCAACGATGCTCAGAAATAGAAACTCAATGGCAAAATGAAAGCTCTTGCAATGAACTCCTGTGATCAAGTTAAAAGTCTGAATTTTCTTTGATTCAGATCTTTATTTTAAAATTGCATATAAGAAACATATCAAACATATGGGCAGCCTGTCATGGGAATCAGACCGGTGAATCATGTGACAGGTCGAGGGCTGGGGTGCCCCTGAGCAAGTTACCGAAAGCCCCATTGCTCCCCGAGCCCAGATAAGTTCTGTCCACTGCTCCTACCCCTAGTTTGTGCATTCACTACTGGTTTACAAACGATGAGTTATGTGCAGGGGTTAAATTTACTAACACTGATTGGTGTGTGTGTGTGTGCAAATAAAACAAATTCTAAAGACAGATTTTATCATCTTAAGAATATGTCCAGAGTAGAACTGTTTCTCTCTCAAGCCAGAGCAGAGTTATTTCATGCAACAATACTACTTTAATTAATACCTTTATCACGTGTAGGGTTGAGTATTGCTCTGCTTTGTGGTCTTCAAAAATGGAACATAGTTTATTTACGGTTACTGCAGAATTCAGCAGCTCATCTTTTGACTAAGACCAGGGAGCAAGCACACATCACACTAATATTAAAGTCTCTGCATTGGCTACCTGTGTTTCAGAATCAATTTCAAGGTCCTTTTATTGGTTTTTAAAGCTGTTAATACTCTTGGGCCTTCATCTTTACCTGACTTGCTTTTACCCTATAAGATTTTGACAACCCTCAAGTCATCTGATTTTGGCCTTTAAAATCATCCCAAAAGTATAAACTCAAACTTACAGAGAGACAGCTTTTTGTTTCTATGACCCACATTTGCAGAACAGCCTTCATAAAGACCTGAATGACAAAGCTTTTTAGTCTGACTTTTAATTAAATTTCTTTTTTTTGTGTTTTTTTGCAGCTTAAAGAACTTTGCTGCAATTTATATGAAAAGAGCGAAATAAATAAGGTCTGATAGTAAGACCTTAAATGTGACTAAGTGTACATATGCAGTAAGGAAAATATGAAATGGTGCCATCAGTAAAAGGGTTTAGCATAGTCATGGTGATAACACCGTGATATGGTTATTGTTTCGTACTGAAACAAGCATGCTCTACTTAGTTTTACTGTTATCTGCATAATACCGGTATAAATCCCTAAAACCTAATTCAGTCATAAAAAGACAATATAAAAATGTGCATGTAGTGCTGTCCATGTTGTGTAGACAGACAATCTGAGCACCAACTCTGAGCATCAACTTTGATGAATGGAAGGGATTTGTTTTCAGTAAACAAGGTCAGTAATGCACTCTGTATAAAACAGGAAACAAAGATACGTACCATTCTTTTCGTGGATCTGAACAAGGGATTTGTAGGACTGCTGTGCTCTTGCAAGATTGTACTGATTCTGCATGAAAAAATGAAAATTAAAAGTTAAATTGAGAGTGTGAACCGTGATTATGATGACAGGACAAAGCAGAAAAGCTGCTGTCACACATCTGATCATCACCATTCATAGAACCAGCTTTGCAACTACGCACACGCTGAATCAATGAATGACACCTAATCTACACCTGCATCACGGAAGGTCTAATTTTGCATTAAGGCAGACACACACCGCCCATCGTGCCCAGGAGAGATGTGCACCTCACACTATTTTTTGTGATATTGTAAGACTTGATGAAGACTACATACCTCACATTAAACTGAAAAATCCTATAGAAATAGGACGAGTGACAGAAACTGCAAACTGCAGCACATTTTTTTTAAGTCATCCATCATTTAAATCCCAGTGGTGACAAACTGCTTCACTTGATTAAAACTTTGATTAAAAAGTAAAAAAGCACATATTCAGCAGTGACTGCTGCAGATAAAAAGCACCGTCACTATGGACCAGAACATTGATTACTTGGAGGTCAACATTATCACAGGACATTTAACAGCTTGAAATTAAACCTATAGTGTTTCCTCACTTACCTTATTGGCTCCAAACTGCACTCTGGCTTTTCCTTTGACTAAAGTGGCATTGATCTGCATGATGACAGACTCAATGGAATAGGCACTGCTCCAACCCTGCAATCAACAAATTAAGTGTTGGTAACAACAAGTTTTATAAATGGAAAAAACATAAATATAATCCCAGTAATATTTAAAACTGCTATCAGCAATGTTGTTTTTCCTCTAACCTTTCCTCTAACTTCCTGTCTGTTGCTACTATGACTGTTCCCCTCCCTCCTTTCCTTTGTCATATCAGAAATTCTTGTCCTCCATTTTTAATCATACCTGCTTTAGTTTGACTTGGAAACTAGTAATAGTTACAGTATAATCTTTATATACAATCTATCAGTTACTACAACATGCACGTACATAGCAGACTGGAGTTGTGCTATGTTGATTTGCACTGTCCCTTTCAAAAAACTATATAAAACAAGTAAATAAATGCCTTTGTTGAGAGTTGGTATTTACTCACCAACAACCAATCTAACCTCACAAGCAGATAGTCTTGACTGCAAAAAAATATTGTGGAATACTGGAAACCTTTTTAGTTTTACATGACTCATGAGACTGAAACCCCCAAAACCAGAGCTATACAACGGAACACAAATTCACATTAAATTTAGGCTTTGAAAACAAAAGAGAAAATATAATCAAAATACCTGTTTGGTGAGAAGTTCCATGCACAGGGCACCTCCTCCAAGAACATAACTTAAACAAAGACAAAAAGCCTGTTTTAAAATACCACCAAATTTGTTCACAATCAAAACAAGATTGTACAGGCCAAATGTACTCACCCTCCAGACAGCACAGGTGAAACTACCCGCACAAAAGGTGGATCAAACGGGAAATTATCCTGTAGGAACAAAATGCAGTTAACTGTTAGACGCAAAAATAGTTTAATTTCAAGAATGGAAAGTTGGTGTCACTTACTTTATATGAGAAGTTTAGTAAAATGTAATCCATTCCTTCTTTTTCCTTTAGCACTTGTAAATCACTGTGTAATGGGCTGTCAGGATCCACCCTGGTGGTCATTTAATTATCCAGTCAATTTTTGTTTACAATGACATTGAGAATGATTATAAAATAAATACAACCTCCCAACGTTACTTACGTCCTTAGTTTGACGTGCCATTCATACAGACTGTCATTAACGAGCTCAACCGAGTAGATGCCTGCAAAAGGAAAGAATTTATGAATCTCATATTTCTCAATACATAGCCGTTAACGACTATGACAATTTATTCATCTTCGCAATGTAGACTAAATTTTAATATGATGAGGCAAAATTTAAATGTACGCTGACTGGTATCCCACTCACTGGGTTAGTCTGCCCACTATTATCTGAAGCCTCATTCAAGAGCTGAGGTCTTGGAGTAATTGCTTTGTGCTTTTTTTCCCAAGGAATACCATGTTTTCTTTTTTTTTTTTCCCAGTTGTGAGGAAACCATGCCAACCTGCTAAAAGCCACAACCACAAACTACATGTATCCTATGCACAGCAGTTATGGGTGTAGTAGCTTACCGCACTGCAGAAAGTGGTGTTGGCCTCAGGATAAGTCATACAAATTGAGGTCATCTTCAGAATCCTGCACAGCTATACTCAACTCACTCCAAAATGCTTTCTTTTGATCGTGGTGCCCATATCACTGTTCTTAATGTGCACCAAAATCCATCTATCACATCACAACCAAGATTGACAACAAAGGAAACCTTTGTGACAGGTGTGTACCAGGTGTGTACCTGTCTTGTAACTCTGAGACCTATAGATCTCTCTGAGCTCCTTCATCAGACGATCAGATGCCTGCACTGAACCAGACACTGCTCCCTGCAAAACACAAAACAAAACACTCTTACTGATTCTCAAAAAATATTTAAAAAAAAAAGTAACATAAGCCATTGAGTTCTGCATTACTGGTTCTAATGTGAGGATATAATTGTATTTTTGATAAATTTCAGAGAGCTCCACAGATGAGCCACTACACAGGATGAGTGAGCAGGGAGCCCTTCATCAAAGAAAAACAAACTACGAGTATCCTGGCTTTGACAAGCAGATGCTGAGGAAGACCAGAAGATACAGCACAGGAGCAGATTAAGCCACCAGTCACATTCCCACCTGTCAGATAGATGTGTGAATTGCCACATCCTCTTTATTTATTTTTTTTAAACAACCTTTAACCCCAGTGTATCATTCACAAGAATAAATCACTACTGGCAATATGATCAAGTGCACACATCGCACACATCAAATGTTCATCAAAAAGGTAGGCTTGTACAATATGTACAACAGTGATAAAAAAAACAAAACAAAAACAAATATTAACCACTATTAAATGCAGACAAACTTACATTTAAATGATCCTGCCTCTGGTTCTTTCTGATCTTCTCCAGGATGGCTAGATTTTCCTTCTCTATGCCATCGTCCTCAGATTTCTTTCCATCCACAGGCTCCTCTTCTTTCATTTCATAGTGGTCCAGATCCTCTATGTCCTGTTTGTGTTTGTTATTTTTGACATTTAAGATATTTCCTGGTTCTTCAGCAATACTACATGCAACATAAAGGGATAGTTCAGTATTGTATGGCTTAGTGAGGGAATGACACAGCAGTACAAGCACAGATTTAGCTGAGGACACCACTTTCTCCAAAAACCTTGCTCTTTCCTAAAACATGGCTGCCAGCAGGGACACAAGGAAAAATAGATTTTAGCCAATGAAGACACTCAACTAACAAAATCCACACCTGCTTAAATCTATGATATCTCAAGAATGTAATATCAATTTTTCCACAAATTAAGAACAAATTAAGAAAATAAAATTTATTAGGTGAGCCTTTTACTAAGTGGTTAGAATCAATTTTCCTTTTTTTTACTAAAAGACTTCATACATGTCCCAGACTGGACAGTGGCTGACACAAAAAACACACTTTAAAAGACCTAAACTGGAAACAGGAGCTCAATGATTAAAGCCAGTGCAAGGTAAGAAAAATGCTAATATCTGATTGTGAAACTATGGATCTGCATATGAGAGAATGTAACAACAGGAATAAAAAAATACATCTCTAAGTCTGCTAAGCATATGGCACACCACCATAAAAAAAAACAAAAAAAACATGAGGTCAACAGACTAAAGATAATAACTTACTTCCCCCATCTCCTCCTCTTCTTCCTCTTCAGAAGTGACCTCTTCTGTCCCATGCTATACAGATACACGCCAGAGACAAAGTTATTACGTGACTGTCTGGCACATTTTCTAAATTCAGTCAAAAGAACAACTTAATTAACCATTAACCAACCAACAGGGAGAGCTCATTAATAAGCTCAGACATCAATGTCATATAGAGATGCAGATTTTTCTGAACCCTTCAGTCAGTAAGTAATTGAAGCACCTCTGGTGACAATAATGGAGCTCAATGGAAAGGTGGACTGATGGCTGTCCTTCATAACTTGGTGTTTTTTTCTTTAGCAGATAAATGTAAGGTGTTAATTAGAACAGGATGCCTCAGCTCGTTTAAATGTGCGCATTTAATTCATTGTGTGTTCGATGTATCGTCAACACGTTTTTTTCCCCCTGAATATTTATTTCAAGTGATGCCAAGGACTTATCTTTCACGCTCTAGTCTGTGCACCCGTCACTCTGGCTCTGTTGTGCTTGACAGTTTTTCCCTTTTAATACAAAAAAATTCTAAAAAGCCATCATTGTGGGGAATGGAGTGGAAACAATTTTTAAAAAGGATTTTATCAAAGCTGCTAGTGAACAGAAAGTTCAAGAAGTGGGGGTATCTGAATACCTGAACACACTGAATTGTTCAAGACCTGTATAATGTATACTATTTTTTAATGAGTTGTGATGGTTTGAAAATGCATTTAAATATGATTGCCCCCTTTTGACTCATAAGTGTGGACAGAATCACGGAACAGGGCAATAAAGTGCAGCTTCCCTTTACAACGTCTAAGCAGCCATTCGAGACAAAAATGGCTTTTATTTTTAATTTAAAGAAATGTTTTTCTATCAGAATAAGTGTAAATTATTAAAAGACATGAAAATGAAAAAAAACAACAGTATTTAAGGAAATAATATACTAAATTTCATTAGGGCTCTACATAGGGAAGTATTTGGGAGGCAAAATAAGACAGCCTGCCTTTCGATCTAGTCCCACAGGGCCTGCAGGCAGGGGCTGGTCCAGCATCTCCACATCAGGATGTTGGGGGAGATTGTACAGCCGACAGAGGTCACATATGAGTTTCTTCAACTGCTGCAGAAGCTGGAAAATACAAACCAAAAAAAGGCAGCTCACTAACTGTTCTATATGGCACACATGTGTCACACACAAGCACAAGTGAATGAGGTCCATTAAAACATCATATTTTGAATATCACATGAACAATTCATGTTTGTTTGCGACGGACAAATGAAGTGACTGCACCATTCACATTCAATTGTTTTGCTGGGCAATTAAAACTGCAACTGTGTAATGTAACCAAGCAATATGCAGGATGCCTTTTACTGAATGTTATTATTCAAATTACTTTAAAATAAGGATTTATACACAAAGCAGTGAGTTGCTAGTGCTGCAGATATGGGCAGGAAGACTCTAAAAGTTTAAATTCATAGAAACAGCTGCTGTCAGCTGGTGTGTTCTGCCAAATCTGGTGCAACTCAAAAGCTACCACAAAAAACATCTGTGCAACAGTGAGAAAATGGAAAATGAGTTTATCAATCAACAGGAAGGTAAGTATTGTCTATTAATTAGAAGATAATATTAAACAATTTAAATTAACTTCTATACAGAACTGTTGTCTAACCCAGGCAAGTGCAGAACCATAAAACATTTGATTCACTCGTCTGAAGCATATTTGATTCACTGTGCAAGTGACAGCTCGGGGCTGCCTCGGCAATGACGAACATCAAATATCTCACTGTTTAGGCTCTCTGCTTAGCAAAATGCCCTTATAGCAAAATGCCCAGCCATAGCTGGACAAGAAAAACCCACAAAGAAGGGTACGATTTGTAGAAGCGGCCCCTTATGGCCACCAAAATCTTGAGAGACAATGAGCTCAAACATATCACAATGATGAGCTCACCTCCCATCTTCAGCAATGTCCCCAACAGATGGAGGAGCAGAGCCAGTAAAACGTAAACAAACGCTGAGGCGCAGCTGCACAAAAGGGAAAATGAAATCCTACGTGTCAAGTAGAAAGAGAATCTCTCCAAGAGGCTCCTACAGACCACAAACCAGCATAGGAGCAGAGGGAGATGAGAATTTCCTTAATGGGGGAAGCTTGTAGAACAAAAACAACACTGTAGAAGAGAAGTTCTGAACCATGCTTGCCAAGAAAAGTGAGCTTCGAGGAGGATGACACATAAAAGAGGAGTAAAAGAACTGGAGGAGCATGTCTGAAAGTATGGAGGAAGAGAGGACTTTTCCAGTCTCACAAGAGGACCAAAGAAGAAGAAGGAAGAAATAAACGGGAAAAACAAATCAAAGGAAGAGAGGAGAAAACAAAAAGAAACACAAGCAGGAAATATAAAAATCACACACCAAAAACACTTCACATGACTGAAAAAGAGGTTGTGCCTCCCTTTTGCGCACCCTCGCTTTCTCTCCGCACTCTTTCCCTCCTACAGCCCTCTTCACTTTGACCCGTTCAGAAATCTTTATCCTGTTTAAAAAGCCACACATCAGGTCAGGCTGTACAAAAACTAAATCTGCAGATACACAATCACCTGAATATGACAAGACGAACAACAGAAAGATAACCTGCTTGCTATGAAGATTATACTTAATACAAAGGAGCATCACATTGACATTTAAGATATAATATATACTCTACCTGCTACATTGTTTAATAGAAATGTGACATTATTTCTTCAAACAAAGCTAAATCATTGATTCATCTGATTGTAGTGTAATTTTGATGCAGAATGTTATCTTGTACAGACTCCGTTGTATGTAATTATTAAGAATCACTATCATTTAATTATAAACAGCAAATATTGATAACCAATTAAGTTCTTTGATGTGACAAAATGACTTTGATAATTGAGCAAATTAAAACCCTTTAAATGGTCTGTATTTTTATAGCACTTTCTAGTCTTAATAACCATTCAAAGCTGCTTTACACTATAGTTTTGCCATTCACTCACATATCTATGTGCAGCACAGCACAGCACAGCACTAATCTTTCATGAATGGTTAAGTGTCTGGCCCAGGGGACATATTGGCATGTGGACTGGTGCAACTGGGATTCAAACCAACAACTTTGAGTTTAAAAATGACATGCTGTACCTTAATGAGTCTGACTGACTCAGTTGTCTTCAGCTGTTTTTTTTTCAGCTGTTATACAAACAGGCTTTTAGTTGACAGTTGGCTTGGTTTGTGTTATTTTAATGGTTTGTTTTTATGTTTTTTTAGTGTGATGTATTTTAATCTTTGTGTTATTTTAATTGCCCTGTTCCAGTATTATGCCACACTGTACGTTTATGTGATTTCATCTGTGAAAAGTGCAATAGAAATAAAGTTTGTTTACTTACTGACTTACTAATGTCATGTGTGCATTAAGTCCAATCAATTTGTCTATATCTTTCAACCGTACTCATCCCCTTACGGTCACAGATTAACACTTACGGTACTGGCTATTTTCAAAAGCTCCGTGTTTAAAAGCAGAAGTTACCTCAAAGTGGCTTCATGATAGTTATAAGTTCAGTGAACTTAAATGGTTTCTGCAGGCAACTGCTCTAAATTCCAAAGAAAAACTTTGGGACTTGGTAGAACAAAAGTTGGCAGGATGAACGTGTAGCTGAAAAATCTGCAGAGATGTTTTGAGGTGTCAAATCAATGTTGGCCTCTATTTCAACTAATGGATGTATGCATCATCTTGTGAAATTACCACAAAGAATCAAGGCTCTTCTTTCAGTGTAAAGGGAGATCCTTCACAAAGCTCAATATTTTACATGCTCTGTCGAAGGCATAGCAATATTTAAACACTCATGTCCATAGGGATGGACATGAGTCCTAAAGTCTTAGTCTATCAGTAGATATGCTTACACGAGTACATTAAAAATATGCACATTTAAGAGAGAAACGATATATCTCTTTATCCTTCTGATCACATAGTGTAGCTTTGCTTTAAGTCTAGGTCTCAGACAGTACTTCAGGATGTATTGAGACATTGTAGGTTTCCATTTAATTAATTTGTAAACCTGTGGCGTTGTGCTGTAGAGCCAAGAGGAGGATTTCCTCTGGCAATTCAGGTCAAAATGATGTTCACAGTAAAACACAACAGAATGTCCCCACAGCAGCAGTATTTCATACCTGTAGTCTCAGGTGCAACATAGTTCTGAACCAGGTGGCAGGGTTTTAAAGAACAATACATTTCACCCTGGTTTTCATGTCAAAGTTAGTCCATCTTAAATTTTTTAAATGTAACACCGTTTACTCAAGTACCTTTCATTCCAACTTTCTGTGTGTGTTCCCTCATGTGCAACAGAGCACGATAAGAGAAAAGGAGAGAAATAAGCACTAAAACACAATGAACTGAAATAAAACAAATGACATTCCAAATAATTGTACAGGAAATATTGAGCCATTATATACAAATTATTTTGGAAATGTCATCAGTCTTGCTCCTTGTTTCAGTGTGTGTGTGAGACTGTTTGACCAGTATATTTTCTTGAAATACTCAACCCCTACTCCTTAAATTCTAACTTCTAACATTTCCAACTTCTACAAACCCAGATGTGTATATTAATAAACACGTGTTAACATTCATAATGAAGCAGTGACTTAAAATGCAAGCTGATGCTCTTGTTTATCAAAACGGCTTCCTCAAGAAAATGATCATTCCCTGTATTTTTGTTGTGCATCTGTTTGCAGTGCACATGGAGTAACGGCAAAAATAAGCAGCAGTCACAGTGAGCATTTGATGACGAGCTGCAACAGACAGGCTGCACACCTCCCAACTTTTCAGCAAAGGCACCCAGCTCCTTTCGCAGACTCAAGCTGTATGCAGCATGAAGTCAGATCACAGTTACTCACAGTATAACAGAAATAGATCAATAGCTGACTTAATTATTAAAACAATAGGAGTTTGTTTGTATGTGCTGCTTAAGTACTTCAGGGATGCTGAGTATTAAACTGAACTTACCATTAACCAGTAATAACTATAAGTCTCACCTAATCAGCCACAACTGAAATTATGATGATTTCCACCTCAAATAAGAAAATTCATAAAGGATGACTTCGCAGACATGTGTTTAGCACGGCCTGCCAGAATAGATTCATAAGTGAAATATGTAAAAATCAATAGAGAGCATATTTTGTGTCCCAAAAAGAGTATGTAGCTTCAATAAGTAAAATAAGCTCAGGGTGTCACCATATACACAGGATTGCATAATGAGCTGCTTGTCACAGACATTTTGACCTCAAACTTCATACAGATGATCTAATGATACAACCATTAAGTTTGTTAGTTAAACTTTGAACAGTGAACGCCCACACAGAAACTAAAATCAACCCCAAGTTGTATTCAGAGGTAAGAAATTTAATACCAAAAATGGCACCAGTGGATACTATGTAATACAACAATTTAAATTACACCATCAAGTCCACAGACCAGATAACACATCCGAACAATAACCAGTAATTAAGGAGGTCCAAAAGATTATTTAGCTCCACAATTATCTGCCCCTTCTGATGATGCTCCTCACAGCAGGCTGGCATTAGAGGACAATAAAGCACAGGACATGCTCCTGCTGGGAGGAGCCTGGTCTTTAGTTATTACCTCTGCCAAGGAGGTGGTGATTTTGGAGTTTATTTGTCTGAATACATGTTAGATGACTTTTGATCAAATTGTCTACGGATGTATGTTATGGAAAAGAAATTCTTAAATTATGGTCGTGATCTGCATGCAAGATAAATAAAATATATATATATATATTAGTAATAAAATAATGGTAACCTTGCGAGACAGGAGTACACTGACACTCTGGCAGACAGACTGGTCTTTGTTGAGGCTGGAACCTTCAGAGCGCTTTTTCTTATTCATTTCTAGTTCATTAAGCTGCATGTTCTAAATCACAGGTATACTACTGCTGAGGTAGATTCAACTTTGATTGCTCATCATGTCACATGATTGACTGGCGAATAAATGCATAAACCCAACTGTTGTGTTGCACATTTCTGGATGAAATCCATTATTACATATTGTATAATACATTTGTAGACGGGCTAGCACACACTGTACACTAAACTGTAAAATACTCTATCCTGATTCACAGTGAAACAAGTCGGGATATCTACCAGAGTGTTGCCTTTCCTCACATCCTCCAATCTCTCCAAAACTTGCGCCAAACTCGGGTCATCCGAGTCCACAAACCATATTGGCGGTGTAGATGGGTAGGATTCCTAGAGACAATGGGGGTAAAATAACAACAAATAGTCACATATGTGCATTTGATACAAACATTCATCTGGTGATCGATGGCGGGGAACAAAATGCAACATTTGAGCGACGTTAGCATTCAGAGTGAAGACATAGGTAGCTATCGTCAACTTGTCAACAATGATTATTGTCGGACTATTCACACAACCCAAAGATCCGGACTGTAACTCCCACTGACACCGACGGTATTACGCAAAAACCCGTTCCACATAGTACCTGATTGAACCGTTTTGGAGATAGCATGCTACAAGGCTAACAAGTTAACCAGCTAACCCTAGCCTGCTAACGAGCAACGGGGAAGTGTAAAAGTCACAGCACTTATGTTGCTGTCCCTTACCGTTATGTTACAGTGGATTATTAGCAGCTTTTCCCCAGTTACATTAAACTGACAGCTTAGCTCGTCAGGTTTCCAGTCGATGATTCTGAAGCGTTCGTGGTTTGGATCAAAAATGGACTCCAGAAACTTCAGCTCGGCCTTCAGCCCCGACACCGACATCTTCCATGCATCTCCGGCTAAGGCCGCCGGGGAGGGGGAGAAGTCGCGACTTAGCTTTTAGCAAGCTGAGGTCACAACCTAAAACAAAACCAGCGCAAAGGTAGTCGTGAAGTAGCGAAGAGATGACCGCCGGTCCCGCTTGATGTAGCTGGACACCCAGCGTCCGCTATTAACACCGTCCGGGTCAGATTTCAGCGCGACCGGACAGGTTTGCTAGTGAACCAGCTAGCTTGTAGCTAGCTTTGATTTACTAAGGGAAAGCAGCGCAGTACTGAACGAGATGCTAGTGAGCCTGTCCGCTGTTGTCTTTCCGTCTTTTGTTATTGTCTGTCTATCATGACAACATGTTTGAGGCTGTCGCAGTATCTCGTGACCGTCTCCTCACGATTCCATGAGATATGTCCTTATTATTCACAGCAGCGGAATTTAATCACACAGTCCCCCGCTATCGGACCTTGTCTCCCGCGGCAGGGACAGTGTCTCTCATCCCGGTGTTTCACTGGAGCTGGCCCTGCTGTGGGGTTTAAAGATGGCGTCCTGCAATCTCCCCGCTCCCGCAGAATCCCAGCATTCACCGCGTCCTCAATTTATTTATGGGTAGTGGGAAAATCAAAGGAATCAAAGGCACTTGGTGTTTTGAATCAACATGTACGCAGGGAAAAACTCTGTGATGCTGAGTTGTTTTTAAGGCTAGACTGACCAGATTCCCGGTTCATACCAGAGAAAAACCTAAGCACTATGAGCTGGCCCTTTCTACAGAACTTTTTCTCTGTGGTACTAAAGTTTATATATATATATTTATATATATTTATTTATTTTATTTTATTTTACCAGGATAATCCAATTCAGATTGTAAATCTCTTCTTCAAGGTTGTCCTGGCCCAGACGCAGCAGTAACAAAAACACATAAACAAAGACAACTAACCCAAATTACAATAAGACAATAACAGACATTGGAAAGCCTAAAGACAGAACCTTAAAGCTGTAATAGGCCAGTTAATTAGAGACTAAATCCTTTATAATGAATTTAAAATGATCCAGAGAAACCAGATTTTGGAGCTCGAGGATGTTCTGTAGAAAGCCAAGAATAAAGTTTACAGTGATGAGTCAGAGCTTCACAGTTTGTGATGAAGTGAAGGGAGGTATACAGAATCCAGCAGATGAAATAACATGGGCCGGTGCACGCATATACAAGACAGCTCCACAGTCCAGTACAGGCTGAAATGTGGCGGTAACAAGTCTTTTCTGGGCCTTAAAAGAGAAACATAACTTGTTTCTGAAATAGAAACCAAGTTTGAGTCTCAATTTCTTTAGAAGTGATTCAACATGTGGTTTAAAATGAATAGAATCATCCAATACAGTTCCCAAATATTTAAAAGTGTTAACCACCTGAATGACAGTACCTTCATTAGTGACCACCAAGGGAAGAGTTTGTGGCCTCCTTCTGGATTTACAAAACAGCACAAGTTTGGACTTGTTTGCATTGAGAGAACAACTCAGATGAGAAAGGTTGTTCACTGCACACTGTCAAAAGCACATTGTTATCTGTTAATGGTTTTATTGAGTGATGGAGCAAAAGAATATATAACCATATCTACATAGAAATGAAAGAGGGCATCTGCCATGTCAAGCCCGACATCAGTGATATAAATGAATCAGAATCAATTTTCAGATGACTGAAATCATTCTACTATAAAGGTTCCCATGTTTTGGAGTTTTGAAGCTGGTGAAAATTCTCCAACATTTCTAAGGCTACAGCACTGAAGGGGCTGGAAAGCATTTAGTATTTATCAAAAATAGTTGGCCTTTTTCACCTCAGCCATTTGACTGGTCACAATTGCACACTCGCAGGCGTAAATAATCAAATAATGATGGCTGAGTACCAGTTAGATATACCAGATTCACGGTGCATGCGTGTTCACAGTCAAACTGTCCTGACTCTGCATTTCTTTTAAAACATGTCAGAATGGCTGCTGTTCAAAGAGCCCATATACTGTTTGTTTCAATATATTTGGTGAATGGGAGAATTTTCATATTATATTCAAAAGGTCCAACTGCAATATTTCTAAGGCCCATTTACCATTTGGTGAAGCACTGGCCTACTATTCAGTGGCTCTTATATGATCCAGCCTTGGGACCCACATTTATCCTGAGTCATTAAGTTACAACCTAATTTTTTTTTACCACGCCATTTAATTTAACAAAATAGTGCAGTAATACACATTACCTTCACAGACAAGACAGGGTGATTGTCCAATATTCATGTCCTGCTTTTTTTAGGCTGAGTGGCAATATTGTATAATTATTTTGTGGTTTATACAAAGTATGCTGATTGTTTAAACTCAAAGCCATATAGGCACAGATGTCACAACAATATATGCTTTCCTTCACTGCTTAACAAGGCACAAGTGTCTGAGTATAAGACATCAATCTACAGTACGCTTTATTTTAATGCTTTAAAGGTATCTGTGTCACTGCAACTTCAGTATGAATATACTTTCAGTTTCATTTTCACATATGGTACCTATGGAATCATTTGCGAGACACTGTCATTCAGAAATTTGGAATTAACTTTATGTTATGACAAGGCATAATCCCTCACCTCTTTGTTTTTATTTGTCCAACGATATCTTATTATCATAAATAACCTGAAGGCTTTTTGTGCACTTCAAGTAATCAGCATTTCATTGTATTAGTTGGTTGTATCCAATACACTTTTCTTACCATATTCACTCACTCATCTTCTACCACTTTATCGTCCACATGAGGTTTGCGGGGGCACTGGTGCCTAATCCCAGCTGACATAGGGCAAAAGGCGGTGTACACCCTGGACAGGTCGCTAGTGCATCACAGGGTCACACAGAGAGACAAACAACCATCCACTCTCACATTCACACCTACAGGCAATTTAGAGCATTCAATTGGCCTAATCCCCAAATCTGCATGTTTTGGACTATCGGAGGAAACTGGAGAACCCAGAGAAACACGGGGAGAACATGCAAACTCCATGCAGAAAGGCCCTTGTTCTGAACCCTGGTTTTCTTGCTGCGGAAGCAAGAGTGCTACCACTACACCAACTGTGTGGCCCATTCTGATCATATTACATATTACTTAAATTTTAGGACAGCACCTAGTCAGGTCCGGTATGAACGGCATATTATTCCAAAAGTTCCAAAAGTATTTTAAACCCCTGTTTGGTAACCATGGAAAATGAAATGGCAACATGTCAGGGTGGTATAGCATACAAATACACACAAGTAACAAACAGTGTGTGTGTGTGTATCTCTCTGCCTTTCTCTGTGCGTGATGTTGTCCCATAGTCTCTCTTTAACCATGGTTATATAACTCTAGTTAAACGTTTACAACTAATGAGGAACAATCAGCTGTAGAATATTGCTTATTGTATGCTGTTTGCAGGTTACGTTTCCCCAGTATTTGTATGCAGGATCCTCTCTGTAGTAGGACCTGAAGCCCACTAGGTGGTAGTGCTGCCTCTAACATCTCAACAACTAGTGTTTGCTTCATATGGAAACACATTTGTTGGTCATGCGCTCCACAAGCGGTTGTCTGTTAGTGTTTTGGGTTACATGGATATTTGTTCTAGCTATTCCATCAATTTTGATGACTGAACAAATTAGGGTATTTTGTTTACATGTTTGCCTCAAAGTTACTCTTTGATTGGTGAGGACATTTCTAAATAAAGACATTTAAACCTGGACATCCTTTCACTTTCAGAGTGAGGCAATGATGGCACAAAGTCTTTTAGAAGGTCCCTGAATTCAATTAGACAAACTGGGTGGGTTTCAGGGAAACAATGCCCTCAAAGCCTTCCCCTTTGTGAGCTAGACTGTTATCAGAAAAGGTTTTGGGAGCAACTGACATGTCCAAAATAGTGCTGTCCTGTCACCTGTAATGTTATTATGAGCCCCCCTTTCAACAGGGATCGCCTCTCTGTTATTTGGCCTCCTCTGAATATGTATCCCAGGATACAGGTGACTCTGAATCAATATTGACAGTGTAGTGGTTAGTGTCTCATGTAAGAGTATGCATCATGTGGATAAGCCCCAGCAAGTAACTGATTTCTTGAGTAAGGTAAGTTACATTTGAAACTTTCACTGTTGAAAAAACAGCAGATTGATTTATTATTTCAAAGGCCACCAAACTAAAAAGGTGGGGTTGGTTTACCCTTCTTTCCAAACCCATTTGTGGAAATGGCGATGTGGGCCGACAACAGCTGCTGACCAAGGCCACACATGGACAACAATGACCAGGAATTAACCTAGTGAGAGCCATCATCATATAAAGAAAGGTCTATGTCCTTACTCACTGACCTACCCTGCCAGCCGTATGTCAAGCTGTATGTGTTGAACATTGCAACTGTGTGCATTAAAATCTAACAACCTGAACTCACTGAAGTGAGGTCAGGGAATTTGTTAATGTAATGGTTTCTCAGGAAAGGTCAAGGTTCCAGTCTGGCAAATGTAATTAATTTTTGTAGGGTAGGGGAGTGAAGGTGACGCTGTACAAAATAACAGTGGTGGTTTGTTCATGTGGCAAATTGTGTCGGACTTTACTTGGTGTGTTTTGTGTAAAGTGCCTGTATTTATGAGTGTGTGAGTCTCAGGAGAAAAGTAGTAACTTTTTCTCCATCATACGCTTGACGCAGTCAGATCTTGGTTAAAATCCTTCACTTTCTGTTTATAAAACATGGTGTTTAATTCTAAAGCTGACTGAAATGTTAGAATGAAATAAAAAAATGTCCCTTTATGTATTATGTGTACTGTCTTTAATTTCTCATGTACATTCTGCAGTTTTACCTCGTCACCCTGTTTTATTTAACAGCCTGTCTAATGTTGATGCTGCTGACCTGTGTTGCCCAGGTTGACTTTTCACCAGTAGGTTAAATCACCCTACCCTATCCATCCCTGTTGGTGTGGAATTACTCTGTATTGACAACCTACTGAGGAGATTGTGTTGAGGGACTGTTCTCTACTTGTGTCTGTTGTTTGGGTGTCATGTTATAGCAGTTGTATAGCTATAGTTGTATAGTATAACATCCTGCCAAAAGCAATTAGCCCACTATGTTGAGCATGTTGCATCCCTCTACAACTGACAGGCCGCTGAGAAGCTGCTGTTATTAATTACATACACATTTGTCCCATTGTTCATTTAATAAAATGTATGCTGTGTATTTACAAGGAATCACATTTTTTTCCCTTTTCACGTGTGGAAATTGGATAGTGTTTTACGCCAATGCCCCTCCTGACGCAACCCTCCCATTTATCCAGACTTGTGAGCGGCACAAGGAGACCCTGGGCTGGGGTCCAAATGACAATGAGCAAGGGTACCTTGCCCAAGGTTACTCCAGCCCTTGACCTGGCAGGGACTTGAACCGGCAACCCTTTGGTCTCTTCCAAGTTCTCTTTCAACTGCCTTTTGAGTGCCTACATCTATTTTAATTCATGAAGGGAGTATGTAAACGGATGGGAGGTAATGGAAATGCATTCTAGACCACAGTGCTGAACTTATGTTTAATTATTTTAGCCTTGGTGTGTGTACAATTAATTCTGGCATAACATATATTCAAGGATGTCACAAAGCGATGCTTGAACCTTGTCAGGGTTTAGAAAAAACTAAAACAGATGTTGGTGGCTAAATCTCAATTGTCTTTTCAGAAATGTTCTATGTTTTATGAGCGGCTGACGTGTAGTTCGTCACAGCGTGCCCCTGGACGCACTAATAAAGAGGCAGATTGCTGTTGTCTTGTGTGATTTATCCTGGCACTTTGTCCTCCGATTGCACTCAACCAAAAGTTAATTAAAACCCTGTCTTGTCTCCTCATTCCATCTTAGACACAAGAGCAAATCATTTCCTACCGTTTACAACCTTTATTATTTCTTTATGTCATGGCATGAAGGCTCTTGTGTATTCTCACTCGTCTAGCTTGACCTTAAACCTCATTTTAAGATTTAAACATATGCTGCCACCATATTTTATTTTCTTAATCCTATTTAAATATTCGTAAAAAAATTGTATACAAATAATTGGCTGCACTTTCAGAATTCAACTGTGACATGGGGACATGAAGTTACATTGAAGACAAAACTAAATCAACTTAGTTCCATTGTCCTGTTTTTTTTTTTGTTTTTTTTTTCAAATGCAGAAAAGTGTATTAGATGTAGTGACAGCCAATCAAACTTGTTAGTCCACCAAAACAACATTATCAACATCAATAGCCAAAACAGCAGTTCATAAATTGTTCATAATGTCTGAGAAAACAGCTGCCTCAGAGCCACAGTAGTGCTAAACCGATATCTTGCAAGGATTTGGAGGTGTTTAGATGTTAAGCTGTGGATAGCTGAAACCATTGCTCAACCGCCCACACTGCTGATTCACCATATACAGCAGGACAGTTTGTCAGCAGAGACAGCAGCTTTCCCACCAAGGAGGAGCAATACTCACTTTTCTTCTTCTGGGGAACAGAGAGAGAACAACTCACACCCAGAACACAGACCTCTCAGTGAAACATATGTTCTAGTATCACCATCACAACTGACAGATGCTTCTGAATTTATAGTGTCTTTATAAGTCTTATTACTATATGAATAGGAAGTAGCCACCATGCAGTTGATTCATAGTACATTATTAAAACCTTTTTGTGCAGTATAACCCTGGGCGCTTTTTAATGTTTATACTCCGATTAAAGAGTCATGGTATATATAGTCCACTTCACTATCATGTATGCCTGTTCACTGCTACACTTTAGTCTGTGCATGCGGTCCACTAAGCATTATTTTGAACTTTGCTCTAAGCATTATGTCCATACAGCAGTAACCATTTTGGACACTGGAAAAATAAGAAGTCCTTTTCTTAGTGGACCTGGGACACCCTACCATATCATTGTTGTTTCTTGGTTTCTGTACATGTGACACCTACATGCAGTAGGTGTCACATATGTACAGAATAATAATGTCTGTCCATCCTGGAAGAAGAATCCCTCTTCTGTGGCTCTTCCTGAGGTTTCTCCAATTTTTTCCCTGTACAAGGGAGTTTTTCCTTACTCGATGTGAGAGTCTAAGGATGGAGGGTGTCATTTGCTGTACGGAAGACTTTAAAGCCCTTCAAGGAAAATTGTGTTTGTGATGTTGGGCTATTTAAATAAAATTGACTTGTCTTCCTCCGAAAGTTCAACAGCTGGACTCGTTGTAGTTCTCGCAATAAAAGTTCAGAAATCAGTCTCTCTTAATACCTGTTTGAGCTTGTCATTGTTGCAGTTTACTGCCATTTTCACGGCTTGTTCAGCCCAGATCAATCAATAGATTGTGAGTTTTAAATGGGTGGCACATTTATACTTTAATGCGTTTTTTTTAAGCCATTGGAGAAGAAATAAAATATCTTGCAACAAGTTTATTAAAACGTCATTTAAAAGCTAAAGTTGAAATGAATAATTTTAAATACACCAAGGAAAAAAGCAACGCTGCAATTAGCTGCTTTGTTACCAAGCTCTTTTCTTTATGCTAGGAGTGATTCTAACATTTTCCAATTAAACCCCAAGAGGACCTTTGTGAAGGTTTCACAGGAGAAAATGGTGGCAAAAATTGAATACAATGAATAAAGTGACTGCAAGTAATATACAAAGCTGAAATCATATACAGTCAACACAGATCAGATGGTAAAATACAGTAGGTGGAGTTGATAATTCCTTGCTTCTTTGCTGAGACATCAGCATCTGTCGTGTGACATTAGCTCTAAGAAAGAAAGAAAGAAAGAAAGAAAGAAAGAAAGAAAGAACTGTACTCTGGGGTCACTGTGTATTATACTTCAATGTTGTGTGTGTCCTAAAACACAATTACATAAAAAGGTGCACGTCTGTTCCATGGTTCATCGTTGATTTAAGTGTTTTCCCAATGAGCCCACAGAGGGGCATTACTCTCAAATTGCACCGAATAAAGAGCACATGTCACCTTGAAGCGCACTTGTCGTGCAAGAAGTGTACCAGCAGTACCTTTTTAACGACAGCTGGAGTCTGATTTAAAGGTTAAGTGCAAAAGTGTGACACTCTTTATTCCGAATTCACATTATATTAAAATGAAAATAATGACAGGTAAGGGGAAAATAAACCACAAACTACAAGAGTCATAACAGGTAGAGCAATGACAGAATCTGCATTCACAACACTATCAGTGTCAAAAAACATAACACATCTCATTTACATTGCTGGTTTCATAGCTTGAAAGTGACAATACTTTCTTCCCGTAATAAAACACAAGCATAAAATATTAAAGCCATGATTACCATGCAGAGTGGGGGGTTTGAATGTATTTCAAAACAAAATGTAAATGGCAATATGATATTTTGTATAGTCATGTATTTTTCATAGGTTTTACAGTGTAATGGATAAATGGACTGTATTGCGCCAGCCTAATTGGATAAAGGTTATCTGTGGAGCATCACTGTTCGGTGGGATCTGTTGTTTCTCATGTAGTCTAACCAAGTAAACTGCTGCCTAATCACATTCAAGCCAAAGTCTATTTACTTCCCAGGGCACTGCTGCTCTGGAAAAGCTAAAATGGACTGGTGAAGGGTCTTGCAAATGAGTGCACCACTGTTGTCCTAAAGCTAATACTGTTTACAGGGCCAGTGAGAGACTCGGACAGGCTGACAATGGGGGGAAGGAGGTCCAGCTTAAGTTAATTAGCTAAAAGGACTAATATCATCTAAATCATACCCTGGAATTCCCCTGGGCAATGGGCCTGAAAGTGCAAGACACATGCAGGCAAAGACTGGCACTTACTGAGTCATGGCCAGAGTTATGACTGCGGTGTCTACAGCTAAGCAAATATACTTAGTGAAGCTGCAAACTGAGCACGTAACAAAAGAAATGAAGATCAAACTTTCTATGAATCACAGGCTTCCTCATGTAAGATACTGTGGATAAGACACGACTTTCAATTTCAATCAGGGTTAAATTTAACGGCCAGCTCACACATACAGCACGTTATAATTGGAGGTTGGCAGAGCACTGACTGTCAGGGCTGACTATATGGAGCAAGAGTTGCTAACATGGCTAAAGCGATGGTAAGAGCGATGTGATATCTGCCATGTCCGCCATTGTCAGGGACACTTGGGTAGAAGAAAAAAAAAACAAAACATCAACTGAGAGAACAAATTTGTCCAAGCGCTCCATTTAGGCCTCGTAGTGCTTGAACTTAATGGATTTTAACATCATTTAAACAGCAAGTGCATTTTTGTTGGTATATTTTCACAACATGTTGCTCGCCCTGTGGTTTGAGAATTTGAACAACACGTGCAAAACAAAGCTACAGACCCTCCAACCAGTTTGGCATCACTTGACATTGCTCTGTTCAAAACTGATGAGAAGCACTTTAGTCTAGGCCTCCCCCAGAGAACAGTGTTGCACTATGCTTCACTTGTACACATTTGAAAATCATGATGACTGCTATATTGGAAATTAACAGATATAGCCAGTGGTGACTCGTCCAAAGGGGGCGCTAGAGCAAGGCCCCACCTGTTCCACACTCTTCCTAAATGAAGAAGAATAACACACTTTAATTTTAAAAATATTTTTAAGGCATGCATTTCAAAGGAGCAAAGTACATGTTACAGGGAGTGAGTAAATTGTATAATGTGCAGTAAAACTATTAACATGTGATACATACATGTGAACTGTACATGTGCATTTCACTCCTCTTCAATAAAAAGAAATGGGAGCTTTTGGGGAGCAGATTTTCTCTGCCCCAAAATAACATCTGTGTTTAAAAGTTTGCAAGACACTAAACTGTGCAGGAGAATTGGAGGAGCCTTGTTGAGAGAAAGAGGGAGAGAGAAAAGAAGAGTTGTGAAGAACAGAACAAAGATGGAGAAAGAAAATTCAGTGAAGGGGTTTTACTCTGGAATAGCAGTTAACATTTATCTAAATGTCTGTAAAATATTGAGAAGTTATGTTATGCACTAATTTGCTCAAGTCAGATATGTTCAAAAAAAGATGATCCAAATATAAAAAGTTTGGAAAACACTCCATAAATTTGTATATTAGCTGGAGGTTTTGGACTGTCAAGTTAAGCTCAAAGAGATCACTGAGTTTTTTTTTTTAAAAAAAGCTCATTTTAATATGCACGTTATAATTTTTGGGGAAAATAAATATAAGGCAAATGTTCCCAGTAGAATATTTCAATTTCAGTACATAAACAGGTGCAATGTAGAGGTAGGGGCCTTGGCACATGGTATTTGCATCCAAATCCCTGTTAATGCTTGGATTATTTAAACAACATTTCAAAAAGACATTTATAATAGTCAGGTTTGTGACTCTGACTGAATTAGCAATAACTAATCCAATAGTTTGTGCATGTAGTGGAACGTAGCTGCTTAACCCTCTCTGTCTTGCACAGGAAACTTGGGATTGAGGACCCAAACATTCAGAAAAGTTTCCACACCTCTCTAAAAACCACCTCATGTCCCCTGTGAGTCTCGACAGGTTTGGAGAGGGATTTCATACAATGACGGAAATTTAGCGACATATGTTGCCTATGGTGAGAAGCTGTGTGTGGCAGATAACATTTCCCACCAATGATTGTGTTCACAGTGGAGATTCCAAGATGGAGAGAGTCCCAAGGGGAGCAACACACCATCTGGAGTCCTAGGAGCTGTGACACATCCAATTTACCTCTACCCGTGGACCAGTCAGTAACCCCTCTGTAGTGCTCACTATAGGGCAACTGCAAGATTAGATTTAGTCAGACCTGCCACTTTTTCCACTCTAGTCCAACCACTTCTTCATACATCAACACTACAGTCAGTCATGCAGGGGCTAGAAATGAACTGGGGCATAGTTCATTTTAAGATTGGCTACTCAGGCTAAATTATACATTGCTGAGATTACAACACAGATTTAATCAAGCTAAGGACATTGCCATAACATTGCTCTCTGATGGAATGCCAAGGCAAGGTTCCAGAACCATACAATTGATCACTGAGTAGGGAATAGAAAATTGTTAATTACACTACATTCCAGAGTTTGTTTCTAATAATAAATTGGCCTCCTCCAAATAAATATCTGCATTAACTTCACGTTACATTAGAAGCTAATGAAACATAAGATAATGTCTTTGATATGTTTAATACTCCAATACTCAAGGTCAAAGTAAATCCTTTTAAATTCTCAACATTCTTAGCATTTAATCTGAGCAGTCTACTTAACCCTTAGTGCTCAGGTGACACAGGTCTGTGCCGCAGGTACACCCTTGGTATATTGCCATGGGAATAATACACAACTCCTTATATGGACATCAGGCTTTAAAAATGCATTTGGAAAAATGCATCGCCATGTGTTGTTGAGTCAAAGTTCAGATTAATTTTATATTTATTAATTTTATGTTTTTTGTTTGTTTTTTTAAAAAAAAATTGGAATAGCAATAATTGTGCAGAAGTCAGTTTTACCTTTATTTTTCTTCATAAAAACAAGCCAAGCGAACGTTGAACTTTGACATATTTCCAAATTTCACAAATTGAATCCAATTTTAAAGATTTTGAGTACTTGAGCTGAAAAACATATAACATATTAATGGAAAAAATTACCTAAATGCTCTTTGTTTTAAGGGTTAAGGGTTAAAGTAGAATATTTGGTAGATCTATAGGATACTTTTCACTTGCTTACATGATAATGAACAAACATGGGAGTGCACAACATTGACAAAATTTTGAACCATTGGTTTTGATTTAAAATTAAAAAAACCTTGTGTTTGAATTAGAATCCATCCATTGTTCTTAATAGCAGTGAGATGAGGAGATGATTACTACCCAAGTAGTGTATGTATCATTTGTATAGACACAATTTTGTTTCCTGTACACACCATCTTATTTTTGTCAAAATTTACTGATTATCCCCTAATTCAAACTGGAGTGTGATATCCAAGACAGAAAAAGAATGGAAATCATCTACAACTCCACCAGGAACAAAAACTATCCTCTTTGACCTGAGAGTATTTGCTTTCAGCTAATTGATGGATATTCTGAATTCCATTTGGGAAAAGCTGCTTCACATCAAATCTGCTAAACTTATTTTATCGGAGCTACCAGCCATGATGCCTGTGGTCAGTTGATTATCTATGCCCAGCATCATTAGCAGTTGGTCCAGACAGACCCACTGGTATCACTCCCTTCGCCATCTAAACCCAGCCCCCCCAGGATGCGATTTCTGTGGTCTCTTGGGAACCATGGATGTGACAGAGACGTTTCATCCTCTCCAGACCTCTCCCCAGAGAGCTGGTTTGATGGTAACACAGACACGGAATTGAATCACAGTAATATAAACCTGGACAAATGTATGTCATTATACCAACATATTCACAGAGAAGCAACACATACACACACTGCAATGATACACTATCGAAGTTCCAGCCAAGTCAAAAATAAAATTGAATAAGACAAAATCTATAAGACACTTTCCAGGTGTTTCCTACAGCACTGATAGTCTCCTTTAGTGACTGTGATGCTTAATGCCGGTGACACTGATGAATTCACATGAAATCAAATTTTGTAATAGAAACCTGAGTAATTTTCTTCAGAACTAGACTTAAACCATATATGCTAGTTTCCTAACTACTGTATGTTGAGTTACTGTAGATAATGAGTTTCTCACCTCATGCATAGGTGGACTCAATCTTGGCCTCCCCAAGATGAATTCTCCCAGTGGGACCATGTCACAGTGGTGTATTACCCATCTCACACTTCTGGTCAGGCCCAGGTGGGTCATTTCCATGTCCAGTATTGATAGCCATTGATTGAATCTTGCAGCTCTCACCCTATGAGCCCCAGGAGGGCTTCAGTTCGAAATATCCACTAATGCCAGAGTTGCACTGTCAGTCCTGTCTTATCATAATTATGTCCAGGACCACAGTCTCATGTTCTTCCTGTTCAGAGAACTGAATGTAGCATTTTAACATCTTGATTTAATATCAGTGCTAGACACAGGAAGTTTTACTTCCAAAATGGACAGAGTGAACAACCTGATGGAGCTGCAGCAATGCATTCTATGATGGAACTGTATTTTCACATCTGAGAAACATATTGCCATGATAAAAAAAAAGGATGTCATGAAGTTATATGCAAAGACTTTTATTTTTATATCTTTAGGCATTTAATTTACAGTACCTTGTTAGTGGAATGTGTAATCTTTATGGTTCACAGAAATTGGTACCAGGGTATATTTATGGTTAATCATAAACTACCCCTACAATTTGGGTTTAATTCTTTTGTCAATGTCTGTGTGTAAGTGGAGAAACAAGCAACTGTCTGAATGTGAAATCAGTATCATCATCAAATCCCTTATGGCTTAAAAACTAACATGCACACAAAACAGAAGGAAAGTGGAAAAAAATACACATGAGAAAGAATGAAAGCATCATTAGATAAATAAGGATTTGGATATAAATAAAAACATAAAACATCTAATTGAGCAGTCTGACTACTAGGCAGTTGTCCTAGTCATGGATATGGGGTTTAAAAGTTAAGTTAGAATCCAAAATGACCCTAAGACTTTTGATCTCTGGGTTGATCAGATGAGCTATGTTACCTGAGCCTATTAAAAAGCGCCTCTTTTTTTTCAATATTAAGTTTTAGAAGATTGTTGTGTGTGATACAAACAGGCAGATATAGTAGTGTAATATAGGGTGAAAACTGCAGAAGATAATAATTATAAACACAATAATAATCATGATAGTAATTACTATGGAAAAACTACAGTTGAGGATGGAATTATAACCCCCCCACCCCCCTATGAAAATGTCATTGTTTTAAAGGTATTTTCCAAGTGAGCAATTTTTTAACACAGCTTATTTATACTGGAAGCATGTCCTTTAATTAAATGAGATGAAACTAGAACTCTTTGTCCATAGAGACAATGCTTATGTTTGGAGAAAGAAGGGAGAGGCGTATAAAACAAAGAACACCGTCCCCACAGTGAAACACGGTGGTGTAAGTATTATGCTGTGGTGATGCTTCAGTGTGTCTGGAAATCTCGTCAAGGTGGAAGGAATCATGAAGAAAGAAGGATATGTGAAGATTTTGAAAGAAAACCTGAAGCAGTCAGCAGCAAAACTGGGTTAGGGTCGTTGTCTTCCAAAATGACAACAACCCAAAATATATGTTGCTCCTGATGAAGAACTACCTCCAGAAGACCAAAGTGAATGTTATTGATTGGCCTGCACAAAGTCCTGACTTAAATCCCACTGAAAACCTTTGGGGTGAACCGAAGACAAAGGTCCATGCCAGAAGGCCATCAAATCTGGAGGAGTTTGAGAGATTTGACAAAGAAGAATGGGCTGGGATTCCTCAGGAGACGTGTCAGAGACTGGGGGAGCTAATAATTTCATCCTTAGCTGTATAAGTTCCTATCTTACTAACTTCAGACTGACTTTCATCCAACAATATTTAACAATTGTTACTGTTATGTGACAACTTCAGGTATCTGAGGTCACACTGCCAGTTTTCCAGGAGCACTATCTTTACCAACTAACAATGCATTCTTGATTATCTGTGTCTGATGCTTCTCTTTTGGTGGCTGCTTCTTTTTTTATCTGCATCTCTCTGAATTTTGCCTGTGACTGTGAGTCTTTCTTGTAACCAAAGAAGTGGAGAGAAAAGATTTACCGATACAGTTTACATGGCTTTGTTTCAATTCAGTGCACATCCAGGAGCTCTTAGACACACCTTTCTAAGCACATTAAGATCTCATCTAGGGCAGAGAGAATTGATTCCAGTCAGCTGTGATGGCAGGAATGCAAGTCATTAAATAGTGCTGAAGAAAAACCAAACAGTCACAAATGGAATCATTTTTCCGGCTCTATCAACACAGAAGGACAGTTGCTTTCAAACACGTAGACAAACTTGTGTAGTCTCCAAAAAAAAGTCCATTTACTGTTTTCAAGCCACTTCAAAAGACTGTACTTTCTTTTGGTATGCAGTGAACAACATGCAACACCAAAGTGAAGGCTCCTCGTCGCAGTTGCCAGGCTGTCGGCCTTTGAACGTTCAAACTGTGACACACAATTTGGTAAAGGCAACCTTTCATTGTTTCATCGTTAGTGAAGGCACCGTTGGCTGACTGTACAAACTCCTTGACAGTGGACATTAGGAGAAGACCACCTCTAAATCAGACTTCTGTGAGAAACAGGATATCAGGGATGGCTCAGTCCGATCAATCCCTTTAGGATTTGTGAGGCTCCGTCTGAGGACAGGTGTGGTTTATACCCCTTGCTCAGCTAAAAAAAAAAAAAAAAAAAGAAAAAAATGGCAGTATGGACTACTTTCAGGAGGTCACATTAACTCCTGCTTTATCTGCTGCTGGCACACAAGGCCATTTATCTTCATCACTGTTGCTGTATGACATATTGAACCTGACACTAAGGAGTGATCTCACCTTCCTGTCCGTCACTGACAAGCAGAATACATTAATGAACAAGCTAATCTGTCTTCTCCAGAGACTATTAAATACGGACTGCTCAGTCTGACATAAATGATATGGGTCAGTAAGATAACCCCTCCCACTGGCTTCTTGTTGTATTTTGCACATTCTTCCAATATCGGTTCGTTTTCAAAAAAAATTTGGAGATTTTTTTTTTTTTTTGTTTGAGGAGGATAATTTCAGGTGAATGTCCAAAACGACTTCTGTGGACATTTGTGTTCTCACATATGGTCCCTTTGGACTTGCATGTCTGAAAGCAGCTCAGCACTTTCCATTCTTCAGCATTTACTAACTCTGCCAACGAGGTTATGTTTTTGCGTTGGTTTGTCTGTTACCAAAAATAACAAAATTTGATTTTGAGTTATTTTGGTGGTAATCCAGATCACCATCTGGATCCAGGAATTTTTGAAGGATTCTTTATCATTGTGAGATAGGGCCATTTTCAGCATTTGTGTATGTAACTCCACAGTAAATGGCCAGGGTGGTTGGCAAAAAAATACACGATAAGGGCAAAGATTGAGCCGGATCCTGTGAACATTCCAGATATTACAATCGAGAACAAGGAAAAAGAGGGGGCTTGTGGAATTTTGCACACTGTAAGGCAACAAATTAAGTTACAGACGTGCAACTAACACCAAATTGTAGCTGAGACTCTGCTGAATTGGAAGAGTGTCACCAGATTTATGATATCTTTAACAGCTATGGAGCCTGATCCAGAAGAAAACCACGGTTACAGAAATACTGATTTTCGTGAATAACTCACTCACTCTCACTCATTTTCTACTGCTTTATCCACTAGGGGTCGCAGGGGGCACTGGTGCCCATCTCCAGCTTACATAGGGCGAGAGGCAGGGTACACCCTGGACAGGTCGCCAGTCCATCACAGGGCCACATAGAGACAGACAACCATTCACTCTCACATTCATACCTACGGGCAATTTAGTGTCCAATTAACCTAGTCCCCAAATCTGCATGTTTTTGGACTGTGGGAGGAAGCCAGAGTACCTCTTGCTGCAAAGGCAAGAGTGCTAACCACTACACCAGCCGTGGGCCCTTCGTGAATAACTATCAAACTAATTAAGGTGATTCCAAATGCTAAGGGTAAATTTTCATGGTGAATAATTTTGGGTGCAAATAACATTATATGGGGGATAATAAGGGTTGCACTGTCTGAGTGCTTTTCTAGTGGCCGCTGTAGTGTGGATGCAGGTGTAGTCCTACTGTCAAAAGTCCTACTGCTCTGCCCTTTTACAAACACAAAAAGACAGTTTGTGTGCAGAAATAAAAATCAATAAACAACTTTTCTTTTTGTGGTCAGTGTTTTAATCTACAAAAAATCTGTGGCAGGTGCTGGTGACTCAGGCAGAGTGGCAATGTCAAACATTTAGTAGTTGCTGGTTCCAGCCAGATGCTTGAAGGAGACAAAGACTACAAATACTACAAACAGTCATTTGTCATAACACTGATTATTATTTTGCAGTTTATGCTGAAAATGTTCTTGACTACGACCATGTAGAAAAATATCTGCACATTTCATCATTAGTACTAAAACAAATGGCATGAACCAGTGAGACAGTTTGATCCCCATGTAGATGATGTGTGGTGTGTAACTGATATGAGGCTGAGACTCAGTGGTAGAGGAGCCAAGCACTTCGGGTAATGAACTGCCTGCTTGATATATATCCCTCACAGGATGTGACTGCAGTGGTGCAACATGGTACTGCAAGAGCAGCAATTCTTTGATTAGCTATTTCTCCTCCATCACGTTTTCCCTGGCTCATGCTCTTAGTGACTGTCAAGACTCAAAGAACCGTTTCAGTGAACAGCATAACTGCCTGTCTGAAATAGTAGAGGAAGATGTGGACTCCTGTCCTAATATCAATAGATCTGAAGCATGAACTTACACAGTCTGAATACTATTCATCTAGTATGAAATGTTAAATACTATCGTACTTCAGGCTGAGACGTACAGATTTTCCACCAAACACTCACCACTTTGTTAGGGACACCTATTTAACACCTGTGCTTGTTAATGCAAATGTCTTATCAGCCGGTCACATGGCAGAAGAATACATGTATTTTTCACATTTGAACCAAAGGGTTCAAAGGGAATGATCAGGAAAAAAAAAAAAGAGAAACAGTAACTCAAATGACCCCTCTTTATGCAGAAGACTAACTCTGAATGCACAACAACTCAAGCATTGAAGCAGACGGGCTGCAGCAGCAGAAGACAGGTGCCACTCCTGCCACTTTAAGTGTCCTGTGTACCTAATAAAGTGGCCACTGTGTGTAAAAAAAAATTCCAGACCGCAATGAAGTACTAAAAAACAAACAGATAGACTAACACTGCAATCCGGTGATCCCCACCACTAGCATGAGCGGGCTTTTACTTGGCTACACCTCATTGATTACACTGGGATTAATAAAGATGAATGAATGAAACCTTTATTACCCAAAAGGGAAATTGTCTTGCACTGAAAGCATAAAAACATAAAATATTTCCCATAATATGCGACATGCACGAAACAAAAATGTACAAATTAAAAATTGTCCGGGGATTCTTGGTGATGGAATCCAACCTTCAAGCCCAACCTTCCTCTTTTCCATACAGCAATGATTCTGTCAGTATAGGACATTTCAGAGATGGCGTCTGAGCTGTCATCACTGTGCAATATGAGGAAGTGGACACAAATGAACTGGCACTTTTCTGTGCAGTCATGTTTCACCACCCATATTACTAATCGTAAATTCACAATACAGTATTACAATAAATTGTCAGTTAAATGTAACTTTGGAGTGGATATAAAGAGGCAAAATCCACACAGGTACAATGTATCACTTACGAAATGTAATTCTTCTACAAACCTCTATCTGGTATTTAAAAGAAAATACCATTCATTCCCATTTCCTCACTACATGTGAAATCACTGCTCTGCAACCCTACGTTATAATTCAGTAATGAAAAAGCTTCCCACCCTATATCATCAAACTGTCATTCTGTGTATTGCGCTCAATAGAAACGTCCACTGCCTATTACAGCTTCCTGTCACAGTATGTAAATGTTCATAATTTACCCACAACCACACTTTTGTGCAGGTGACATCAAATTTCCTTCAAAAGCAACAAAAAAGCTACATATGAACTTTAATGTGGATGTGAGGTTTTTTTCCTTGCTTTCCATCAAAGTGATTTTTAGTTTTCTTGTATTGCAATCACTTCAGAGCAAACCATTTATGTTATGTTACACAGCAACATAAAAGTAAATCTGATCTTTACTGTGACGGCAGCCCGGGGCCTTGTCAGATTAATCTAGTGGGACACAAGGTGTCGTGAGTATGAAAATCTATAATTTTGCACACACACAAAAAAGTAATAGTCAAACATTATGACATAATGTGTCAATTACCATCATGCTATAACACAAGCACTGCCACGTGCTCTATAAATTATTCTGAAGTAACACAATGGTAAAAATCTGTGTGTATCAGAGTGGTGTGTTGCTGTGTAGATGTTTAAAACATTGTTTTTCTTTGAGGAAATATAATATTTGCATAAACAAATTGTTCGGCATATATCGAATTTTGTGTACATCTGTGCAAAATGTACATCCATTGATCTGTCAGTGGGTCCTGATGAAAAAAAAAGGAAAGATCAGCCCCAGTCAGTCCTCAAAATGATCTGCTCTCGGTGATCCCACCTAGAAATCTGTGGAGTTCAAATTTATAACCCCAGGAGAGTCCTTGTGGCTGCACCTCATGTCTGATACAGTTCCTTTACCAGCTATTATAATGAGCCTTTAAGCAGTGTGGCGATTGTAAATCTGCTCCCCTTAGATTGCACTGCTGCTCTGGTCTGCCTGGACACATGACCGGGGACTTATTTATTGTCCTCTCCTGAGCACACTTGCCAAAGCAGGGTGAAGTCACCATAAGTCACTGAGACTGTCACATAGAGCAGCGGGCAACTGTTTGCTGGCGAGAAGAGAATTAGACCCTGTTGTGTATATCAACATCTGTGCTGGGATAAATATGAACAGCAGATCCATGATGTTCAGGCTGACTTTGAGTTAAAGTCATGTATGTTTGGGCAGTCACAAACTAATCTGAGGCAGAAATATTAAAATACATTATTAACCAACTGATGGGCCATCATGATGTGTAAGAGTTGTCTGACACACACACAGGTTTCCATGACTTCAGAGGACATTGCATTGACTTACATTCATTTCCTGGAGACTTACTCTAACCTTAACCATAATTACTAGTGCTCTAACCCTAACCCTAACCTTAGCCTAACTTTAAAACATGTCTTCACATTAAAATGTAGTAATTTATGTTATGGGTACTTGATTTTTGTCCCCACAAGGACAAAACCCCCTTAATGTGACTGTGCAAAGAGATTTAGGTCCCCACAACATAAGGAATACCTGGTACACCTTTTTAACCAGGTAAAAATTTAAAAGCTGAGAACAAAGTCCTTTTTTAGGATAACTAAATTGCACAAAATCCCCACTTGCTCTTGAAAGTATCCATTCAAATATGTCAGTGTAGGCTGGACACTGAAAGCCTTTAATCTTTAAAATGTGTATATATTCGTATTGTGTGGCCAAAGAAAATGCAATTAATGTTCTATTTATTTCTAAGATAATGTTACATGTTGCAGTTTCTATTAAAGTTATATAAGAAGATGCTGAATCCAAATATATAATATATCAAAGTGTGGGATTAACATTGGGGGGAATTTTATAGGCTGAACCACTAACTAACACTGGGAAAAAATACTAGAGCTTTTCTATTAGAAATAAATACACTTTTCTTTTTCCTGTGGTAAAATACAGCCAAGAACCATCATAGATGAAACCCACCATCTAAAAGTGAGCTGGTGTGAACAGCAGAGGCTGATCAGACTGGGTGGAGGTCCTGCAGGACTGGCAGGGTCGTGGACGTGGAGAGCTGCGCGCCGCGGTTCCACGGTCACTCAGTGCTCGTTGGCGACGGAGCGTGAAGCCCCGCGTGCAGAGAGGTGGCTGGTTGAATGTCACGTTGTAGCGGATTTTTGTACAGCGTGAATGTGACGGCAGTCTGCCTGGGAAGCGCCCGGACTTTGAGCGTCTGCCGTCCGGTATGTCCGAGTGGAAGCGCGCTGGACGCGGCAACTGTGGGGCTTCAACTCGGACAACTCCTGCGGAGCAGATGGTGTCGGAGAAATGACTCGGGTTCTTCCAGTCCTCGCTTACCTTTTCTCCCTGACTCACTGTGAGTGTGTTTGCCTTCTCATCGGTGACTTTACTGGTGTTGGTTTGTGTGTTCTTTCCTCTCCCAAAGTAAATTGTTTGGATTTATTTTTTAAGTCTGATAAGTTTTTTTTTCTTCTTCAGTGTCCTAAGAAAGGAGGATGTATAGAACATACTAGGGCTCCAACGATAAATTGATGAATCGATTACTAATCAAATGAATCAACTGTTTTCATAATCAATGAATCTATTAATTAATAATATTGTAATTAATGGTATTTTTTTAAATAATTAAAACAATATCTCTGGTCTGTCAGATACCTAACTGTGGTCTGTTTGCTCCATACAAAAAAGCTGCAAAATTTTGCTTTGTGGAAAAAAAATAGGACATTTGAAGACATCATCATTTCTTGGTTTGCGAAACACCTGTCCGTTTTTGGATAAATCACGGAAATATTTGTCAGATTAAATGATTATGACATTATTCATTAGTTACAACCCCAGTTCATGCCCCACTTTTATTGCTTTTTACCTTTGCTATTTCCCAGGGATGCACAATATTGGACTTTTTGCCAATATGCTGATTAATCAGGAGTACCTGGACAGATAACTGATGCTTATATATAATGTATGTTTTTTTTCCCTGTTCCCATCTGCATAGTTCATCTAGTCTCTTCTGTAGTAAAATAAACATCAAATTTTACATACCTTAGATGGATATATAAATTTTCTTTATCATGGAAAATAAATAAGCATAAAAAATATAATTGTTGAGGGCACCAGCATGGAAATCAAGGAGGCAGCAACCTATTCAGTTTACTGTTTTAGTCATTAGTCATATCAGGGGATTTTACTATGTTTGCTGATTTCTGATAATAAATTTCAATTGTATGCAGATACTAATATTGCACCAATAATATCACGCATCCCTACTATTTTCTAATAATTAAATAGGAAAATAAAAATTATGGTCATTCCAAAGGTGAAAGAATGGTTTATATAAAATTAATCTATTTCTAATTATATATTTTAGAATAAATAAAAGTTTGCAGATAGAGGTACTCATAACATTTTGTTCTAGGTTTTGCTGAAATGAGGCTTCTGAATTTCAACAGTGTCACATTTTGGGGCAATTTGATGATTCTGTTCTTCTGCTAATAAATGTGGCAAGTAATCACTTTTGATATTAAGGTTTCGGTCACACACAAAAAGAAAAACACAAGCAACAAATACAACTGATAGCTACACAAAATATTTGAGAGATCTTATTCATATAGTTTCAGGAAACCATGTTTTCATCATCAACATCACTAAGGGATTGATGGATAATATAGGCTGTAATTCATTATAGTTTGTCTAATTTATGGAAACACTCCATATTAATAGTTTCTTTAACTTCTTTACGTGATGCACAGTCACACAGGTTGTGCACAAATACACTGGAATGTAGTTCTCTTTTTCATTATTTGGCTTTAATAGGTGAATTATCTAAAGTTGAAAAATGACTTTAATGTTAGTCATGCTTTTTAATCCACAATATGCATTCATTTTTCCAGATGATCTGAACTGTTTAAACAGCTTAAACTTGTATGGGTGCAATGTAAAGTGTACATCTGAATTATAAAGTCCAGTGTGTAATAATTAGAGACATCTAATGGTGACACTGAAGAGTGCAACAAATGGAGGATTCCTCCTTTTACTGTTACCTTTTCCAAGCACATCAGGGATATACAATGGCCTTCCAATACAAAACAGGATGTAAACTTTCTTTTACAACTCTTCCAATCTGCACTTTCCTTCCTCTTTTTCGTTGGTTTATGTATCCGGTGTGAGCAGGATACATAAACCTCACAAAGTGAGGACATTTTGACAAAGAGAGGACATTTTGGCTTTTTCAGGGTTAAGACTTGGTTTTAGGGTTAGGGTTAGAATTGGGTTTAGGTTAGGGTTAGGGTAAGGGTTAGGGTTAGGCATCTAGTTGTGATGGTTAAGGTTAGGGTAAGGGGCTAGGGAATGCATTATGTCTATGAGGGTCCTCATTCTGATAGAAGCGCAAACATGTGTGTTCTTGCTTGTGTGCACTGAATCGTAAGCTTCAAAACGTGTAACAACGTGTTAATTCGCGCCGCTTTGACACATTTTGACACACAAAATTTGCCTTCTGTAAACTTCTTAACTACAACATATATAGTATAAAAGATTAAATTTAAGGTTATGTAAACCAAATGATTTTTATTTTAAGCAAATACTACTGTGATGGACTGGTGACCTGTCCAGGGTGTACCCCGCCTCTCGCCCTTTGTCAGCTGGAGTTTGGCACCAGCGCCCCCTGCGATCCTCAGTGGAGGATAAAGCAGTAGAAAATCAGTGAGAATACTTCTAGGTATTCTAATTAAAGTGTGCCAGTAATTATTTCTGTTTTTGTAGTTTGTTATGTTGTGTAAAATGATTTTTGCTTCAAGCTTGTTTGTCCTTTGAACCAATAAAGAATCATTTTGTCTTATATTAATGCTGATTGTCACATCACTTAGAAGTGGAATTCAGCTCCACCTTGACATAGCTTTAGAAAAAAATATAGTGCCAGTGGCAATTTTGAATTAGAATTGGGGTTTCTTGCTAAAATGGAATTGTTTTGTTTCTGACTGTTGAGTATTTATTCAAAAAACACCTTATTGAACATTTGCTGTTTTAGGTTTGTTGTGATACTTCATCAGTCATGTTCCCAGGTTGCTGACTGTGTAACATTTTTAGTGGTAAACTATTTCTCTGTGTGCTGTGCTCAGTGCCCTCGTCCACTCCTCAGCTACAACAGCTGGACTTTGTTGTATTAATACACCTGACCTCAGACACAAGAGTGTCAATGTTACATGCTCAAGTTTGGTTTAACCTAAACACACACACACACACACACACACACACACACCACATAGCAGATGATGAGCAAGTTGCATGTGGTCTTTGCCTCAGGGGACAGTGGGGCTTGTTTGACTCTGGCCTCCGAGGGCTTTGACAACACACCATCTGCTAAAGAGTGTTGTGGAGATCTGACTGTGCTGGATGGAACTGCAGCCAAATGATTGGCAACAGTGATGGCAGCATGTAGTGACCTTAGGAACTGGAGTGTCAGTGTTCCACAATCTGCAAAGCTGCAGGAGTCTGCGAGCCGATAATGACACGCTCAGTTTGACACAGAGGAAGGGGAAGACTAATGTCATCAATAATCCGCATCGCCACTAGGGGTGGGCAGTATACAGTCTATCATCTAAAATAATATTGTGATTGTTGTTTTAAAGACATGCAAATTGACAGTATTATCCAATAGTGACATCTGCAAATACTGATTAAAAGCACACTGAAACTCCACACATTCGCTGACTTATTTTAGCCACATGTCAACCACATGTGCTAATAGGGAGAACCATGGAGACGTGTTTTTGAATTGTTTTATTTTTTGCTTGTATGCCACACAGTTGACCTTACAGCAAAGCATCTGAATGTTTACCCAGAGTTCACTGTTTCTACACTGTAGTTCAGTTTTTTTTACTTGAATGAGTTTTTAATCACTAAAACTCATATTTATTATGAATTATAACACCAGTAATCACATTTTGAAAGGATGGGAATATTTTGCCCAAATTGCCCACTTGTAATTACAACATAGGTTAAAAAAGAATGGTCTTTTTTCTTCAATGATCCTATCAGTAAGAGTCTAACTTCACTGCAGTGTTTCCCATAAAGAAGTTGACACAGCTTCTCCAGACCATGAGGGCACATAAATAACTGACTGCTTGTAAAGAAAAAGGATGTAATGGGAAGATAGTGCTATTCATACTGTATATTTATTCTGCACTAGAAGGAAGATGCTGCTCATCACTTTTCATTAAGTTTGCCTTTTCCCTTGACATGGCCATCGTTTAGTGTGGATGAGGGGAAGAGATGGAGCTGGCATTTTTACTGGCAAGTATAGGCATTTTTTAGCTTAATGTTGATAGAAGGATATGTTCAGTGGTTTGGCATTAAGCAGAAGCAGAATTACTAACATTCTGCAAAAGTATTCGTGTTCTTTGAAAGTGGCTTTGGGGTCTTTGAAGTCATTACATTTTTTGTACCGTGTCCACAAAGTAGCAGTCCTGGTTTTCTTAATTGACAGCTGCTGGTTTTATTAGGTATAAAGACAGGAACAGAGGGCTTGTCTGCGCCGTCTCAGCAGGGAGATGACGATCAATTAATGTGAGGTTTTTACGAGTATAACCGCCACTCCGGACACGGACAGGATGAATGCAGGTAGACGGGTCAGTTAGTCACATCTAATGATTTATCATGATTTTAGAGAGGGCTACACTTTTTTTCCCCATTCTTTTTTTTAAGACAACTTTATTTATTGTTGCAGCATGGTATGACAATTTCAACTAAAAAAATGCTATTAAAATGCTATTAATTCTCATTTTGCAGTACATGGTTGCATAGTTGCACAGTAGCATGGGTTCCAAGGGTTCAGTCCATGGGAATTTGCTGGTAAATAAATTTTGCCTCACACAGGACGTCTGCAGAGTATACACAGAGCAACTGTGTATGAAACTTCAGTTTTGATGCTATGATTTTGATTGTAACTGTTAATAAAAAATACAAACTGTGTCACTAGGCATCAGCAGTGCTGACTCAGAGGAGCGGCTCATGAACTGGCTGCTGGGAAAGGAACGCTACAATCCGCTCATCCGTCCGGCTGTTAACAAGACCGAAAGAGTTACAGTGAAGCTCCAAGTGTCTCTTGCACAGCTCATCAGTGTGGTAAGACATCAGGAGGGATATGCTTGCATTTTCTGGTGTGTGCATCTCACATGCACCAAACATAATGTCATACCCTTCAATGGCAATATAGCAAAGGTTCTGTATAAACCCAGTGGCTACTTTATTAGGTACAAAGGACACTTAATAAGTTATAACAAGTGGTGATGTGAGTTGCTGTTGCCTGTCTATCATCTCAAACCAGTCCAGTCATTCTTCTCTGACTGTTGGCATCATGGAAACATGTTTGCTCTTCAAATTACCACACACTGGATGTCTTCTCTTTCTCTGAACATTCACTATAAAGATGGCTGTGTGTGAAAATCAGATCACTTTGACCATATCTACATGCCTACATGGTCAATTAGATATTTGAGTTAAGCCTGTACAGCCCAAACCATTAAATAATTGACAGAAAATTCCAATTCTTTGAACTTGGAGTCTTTATTGGTCCCTCTGAACAAACAAAAACATAATAAAACACAAACAAATCCAACAAATGTGTAATTCCAAACATTAAAAGTGCTACCATAATGCAGTAATGAGAAATCCACCAATGCAACTGGCTGGGTGGAAGTCTGGAAAACATAACCCTAACCCCAACCCCAACCCCAACCCTAACCCTAACCCTAACCCTAACCCTAAAACCTAATCCTAACCCCTAACATTTCAGTTTTTTACTCATCCACTGCATGTATCTGATTGTATACATCAGGTTTTTCAGGGAAAAAAATATCACACTGCTCATGTGGAGGGCTGAAAAACTCATGTATCAAATATGATACGTTTGGCGTTACAGTTGAACAGGAGTTTAACTCAAATAAAGTGGCCAGTGAGTGTAGCTATTGCTCAAACTTTGCTGAGTTTTCCCTCAGTTTTGAGAATGTCATTTTCTGCATGAAGAAGTATACAACGGCAATTAACTGTTTTTCCCCAATTTTAATTAAACTATATGGAATTTATCACATTAATTATCAGTATCCACTGATAATTAATAAACATCTTCATGGTCACAAACCTTTTTGATAACATCAGCCTGCCATTGTAGACACTGTGTGTGTTGGAGCAACAAAGAGGGAGTCAGAAAAGGAAGCCAGAGTGAAAGGAAGAGGGGGAAAGTAAAGACAGACCACGCGTTTCATGTCTTCGAGAGCGCAGTTTATTTCAATCCAGCCTGTGTTGAGCAGGATGGATGTGGTCAGTTGTGATCTCTGCCTCTGTCATGTTCAGATTGAAACTTCAGCACATTGCATTAAAAGGGGCCATAAAGCTGCTTTACCCACAGTGACAGAGGCTCCTCTCAGATTTACAGTTGAGGCTCCTCCCAGCTACAGCCTGAGGCAGCAAGGCTCATTCACCGGCTCAGTTTATGAGTTTTCATTGTAGCCCTTTGGGCAATTGGCATTTGGTAACGCTTTTATTGGAATTGTATGTCATGGCAGTGTCATGACAGTGCTGTAAACAAGCATGTTAACAAGCAATATGAGAAGATATTCTCTACACAATTAGTTTGTACCCTCACTTGAAACCAGATGCCAGGCAAGACTGTAAGAGGGAGGAGGGACAGTTTAATGGCAATTATGTAATTCCATTATCATTAATTTTACTGCCTTTATTTCCATCTAATTTCTTTTTAAAACAATTTGATGATGAGAGTTTTTTGTTAGTGTTTGGTTGCTTCTTTTTCTTGTATAAATGTATATTGCATTTGTTCAAACAAGTGAGAATATTTAAGGTGAAGGTTAGTTGTACAAACCTTTCAATTATGGTTTGCTGGTGATTAGCAACTGGTTAAAGTTGCTGGTGCTCATATCTGACACTTAGAGCAGGAGATGGTAAATCATCCTGTGTGTCACAACACTACTGAATGGTAAAAACAACAGAGACCAACCACTTGTTATTCACCAGCAATAATGAATGTGGACCCAGTAGTGACAACTGCAGTATTTACTGGATATTGATACTTATGATAAGGGAGTTCAACTGAGTTTTGCTATATGAAGGTTGTTTTTAAAAATAGATATCTAGTGAATATGTTCCTATGTTCACTTATACACTACCACCTATCTTGTTATTTTAGCCATTTATTTCAGATTCCTTGCAATGTGTATGAGGTACTTACACTATCCCACTGTCAGAAGCACCAGGGACAGTCAGGCACAGGCTCAGTGAAAACAAAGCTGCCAGCAGGAACATTAGTAAAAGCGATTTCATCCACTTCCAAATGTAATGTCACTTTAATGTATATTGTCTTAAAGAATATGTTTTCTGATTTAATCTATCGTTAGAGAGCCTTTTCAGGCAGGAAATTGAGATTTGTGTCTGTAAATCATTCACTCCACTCCAGCAGTTTACACTAATTATACCAAAAGAAAATGTCAGCACCATTTATGTGTTGTGAGAGATGTGTTGAAAACTAATTTCCACCTTCTTTATACATTTTCAGAATGAAAGGGAGCAGATCATGACCACAAATGTCTGGCTCACTCAGGTGAACGTGATCTAATTCAGTCTTATAGCCTACTTATAACCTCTTGTTTTGTTAAATGTTGTTCTCCTTGAACTTGAATTAAACCATTATCATCCTTCCTCTATCACAATGGAATCAACAGTTTCTGTAACTGTGCAACGGGTACTTTATCGATAGTGAAGATTGTAATTAGAAATGAGCTGGTGTTTTGTGTGACGGTCAAACTTCATGGCCTGGTCTCTGTGTCTCTGCAGCACTGGGTGGATTACAGGCTTTCGTGGGACCCTGCAAAGTACGAAGGCATCGACAAGCTGCGTATTCCATCCAGACACATATGGCTGCCAGATATTGTTTTGTACAACAAGTAAGCGTCACTGGAACCTCCTTTTTGTCGTGTTACTGAGAATCTCTTTGTTTAAGAAACCTTTCTTTGTATTTAAAATATGGTGAGATTATTTAAGCATTTCATCCTGTGTTTTTGAAAAGAATCTTCAACTCTCTCTTAATACATAGACGTCTGACGAGTTAAGACCCTATAATAAAACCAAATTAATTGTTCGGAAAATGAATGCCAATGTAAATAAAATGTTAAACAAACTCTCGTTACTCTCTCTAAGTTACTTTCTGCAGCATTTCCAGAATTTAGACTCAGTGAAGGATTTTAGTTTTTATGATGGGTTGCATTCATACAGTAAACAATAACAAATTTTCAATATGATTACATTTTCCTTGCCTGTACTGTTATTGCAACATTGAAACAAACCTCAGAGGCGAATTAACTCTCAGAAATGTTCTCTTTCTTTCTTCTCTTTCTGATAGTGCTGATGGTACCTATGAGGTGACTGTCTTCACCAATGCCATTGTCCTTTTCAACGGCAGCATCAACTGGCTTCCTCCTGCCATTTACAAAAGCGCCTGTAAGATCGAGGTAAAGCATTTTCCCTTTGACCAGCAGAACTGCACCCTCAAGTTCCGCTCTTGGACATATGACCACACTGAGATCGACCTAATCTTGAAGTCTGATGCAGCTAGCATGGATGACTTCACTCCTAGCGGCGAGTGGGATATTTTGGCACTTCCAGGCAGACGGACTGTCAGCCCACTGGATCCCACGTATGTGGATCTCACGTATGACTTCATCATCAAAAGAAAGCCCCTTTTTTACACCATAAACCTAATCATCCCCTGCGTTTTGATCACCTCTCTGGCTATCCTGGTCTTCTACTTGCCTTCAGACTGTGGAGAGAAAATGACCCTCTGCATCTCTGTGCTTTTGGCTCTCACTGTGTTTCTGCTGTTAATCTCAAAGATTGTTCCTCCCACCTCATTGGACGTGCCTCTGATTGGCAAGTACCTGATGTTCACCATGGTGCTGGTGACCTTCTCCATCATCACCAGTGTGTGTGTGCTCAATGTGCACCACCGCTCCCCCAGCACCCACAATATGCCTGCCTGGGTCAAGCTGATATTTCTTGTCAAACTTCCTGCCTTACTCTTCATGAGACGCCCTCGCAACAACTCCGCCCGCCAGCGTCTTCGACTCCGGCGGTGCCCATGTGCAAGGAGAGCAATTTTGGGTTTAGGTTACCCAGTTGCATCCAAAACAGGCATTACAATGTCATCTTCTGCCCTGCTGACCTCAGACTCTACCTTCTCCACCCCAGGACACAAAAATGCAGCTCCTTCAATGGGCTACAGCCACTTCAACAGGAAGGAAGACGTACTCTCCACAGATTACCTTCCCACTGGTTTCCCCTCCACCAAGGACCTTCATCAGAGAGGCACCTCAGAGTGGGCTACTGATGTCCAGGAGGCAGTGAACGGGGTCCGCTTTGTGGCAGAGCACATGATGGGAGACGATGATGATCAGAGTGTATGTATACAATTAATCCAGAAGTTTTGTTGAAAATATGCAGTGTTATGAAATAGCATTTTTTTAAATGTTTAATGTCATTGCAACATTTAATAAGAAATGTGTAATAGCTATATAATTGTAAGGTTAGAGAACTTATTATAGAGAAACAAATATAATTTCTTTGTTGCTTCAAAGTTCCCTTTTTTGATTAAGTATAAGAATTATTACCTAAAGAAAAACTCACTTCATACTCTACAGTTCTTCTTTACTATTCTATGACTGAAAAGAAGCTAAGATAAAGAATTGTACATACTTTAACCAGTAAGTTGTGGGAATTTATATACTGTCTTTTTAATGGCCTGCATAACACCACATTCACCATGGTAGACTTAAGCAAGGGCAGATTTTTATTAGTGCTTTAGTAGCTAAAATTTGTTTTTTGTTGTGCCCTCACTGACAAGCATTCCTGCTGGTTTTAGGCACAGGAGGCCAGCAGGGGGCATGCACGACTCATGTGCCAGTATCACAAATTATCACACTTCATAAAACCTGAACTATCCCTTTAAAAGTATGGCTGCTATAAGACCTCAACACACTGAAACTTCAGAAGACACATTCAAACAGACAAATCACATGCAGATGGGAGAAACCGTCTTCAGCACTCTGACAACAGAAACGGATGAAAGCAAAAATAAACTGCAAATACTGACAACAAAAGTCCAGAAAACACAGCAAAGGGACATAAAACTGAAGGATTTACAGTTAACATATTGTATTTCCTCACCAAACTTATTGGCAGATCTATGGACCCTGTCCTTCTATATCCATTCTTATCCATATAAATGGAACCAGAAGTGTTTATATTGATGCAATAGCATTTAATATACAGCCTGTGACCTCTGAGGTGCAGGAAGGAAAAGCACTAACCTTAAGTAGTGGCTGTGACCCAGTAAATTGAAGTCAGACTTGAGGTAATCAATTGCTTTTGCTGACAAATCAATACATTGGGGGGAAGGGACCAGAAATAAGAAATGACTCATTTCAAAATCTACCAAGGACAGCATTGAAAGTAGGGCAAAAGGGTCAGTAGCTATTTCAGAGTGTGTCTCAAAAAGGGATGGACCAATACAAAGATATATCTTAAATATGTCCCCATTCACAATAAAATATTACAGCACTTAGAATCAGGAAAAACTACTTTTTATTCCCAATTGTTGGCAAACTCAGTAAACCACAGGACATATTTGCATGATGTAAAATGTTACATGGTTTTCATATATGTTTCATATGCAAAGAATAATGTGAGGCTCTTTCTCTTACTCTCTCCCCCAGCTCTGCCCATTAATTTATTTCCGATTTGCTTGTATTTGCAGGTGATAGAGGATTGGAAGTACGTGGCCATGGTAGTGGATCGAATGTTCCTGTGGATCTTTGTGATAGTGTGCGTGGTGGGAACCCTGGGTCTTTTTCTTCAGCCCCTCTTCCAGAGTCAGATTACTCCCAATCAGCAACCCAGTTCAGACACACCGCGCATCCGATGAAATACAAGGGAGACTAAGCAACTTTAGAGCCCTTATTGAGCAACTGAGCTGTTAGGTTAAAAACATTTAGATATGTGTGGGTGTTATGTGTGTGTGTGTGTGTGTGTGTGTGTGTACTTTTTTGTATTTGTTACCTCTTTCAGACCTTGTCTGGCACCACTAGTCCTCATGGAGACTAAAACCTATGACAGAGATCCTAATTTTTGAGAAACGGGTTAACTCATCAAGTTGTCATTGATATCAAATCACACCAATATGGCACCTGAGTGTTTCGCATGCAGGTAAATAAAAATATTTGGAAACACTTAATCTAACACTAATAACACTGTACATCAGTGGAATAAGTGTTTTGTCCAAAAATGAATAAAATGTGTCCTTCTGAAGAAACAGTATCAGCAAGTGACTAATTGCCTTGACAACATTTCCCTTCATCTCTACAAAGGACTACTCCAATACTGGATATAACATAGCGTCTGCTGTACATAATCATGCAAGACATCACACATGCTGAACTGTTGCAGGATCATATCCAAAAGGACAGGATATGAGTGATGAATCTTGCTTGTCTCCTTATTTGTGTTATTATCAAAATGTGATGTACAGTGAAAATAATAAATAATAAAGGGAATAACAGTGTTGTGGTTTAGTTATAATCAAATGTTCCTAAGCGCAATAGAGTTTTAAAATTGTCAGGGACTTGCCAAAGTGCTTGTTTAATCTAAATACAGTATGTTGCCAGTGATAAAATGTGTTCAAAAGGAACCAGTACGTTTTCTGAAGACGAAGATGGGCCGACTTCTTACATCACACATATGGAGCTTGTCAAAATGGGACCATGGGACGTTGTAGGTGGAGCTGATTTCGATTACAATGTAAAAAGCAGAAATCTGTACAGAGGAGGAAACTATATTGAAATCCTATGGCCACTGATTTGTGCCTTTACACCACAATTGATTTCTGGTAAGAGCTTATTAGTACAGATGGACAAGTGCAGGGACACAATTACTGTTCAGTAAACAGTGCTGATTGAGCTTGTTAAGGATTCTGCAGAATGTTGGCTCTTCTGTGAGACCACTTAAAAACAAGTGATAGCAATCAGTATCTTGTTAATGGCAGGGTGTGCTTTACTTTATTCCCTGCTTGCAGTTTTTATAATTTGTTATTGTTTACTTTTTTCATTCACCTGTTCATGTCTTGTCATAAGAAACGAGGTAGTGTCACATCTTTCCCATCAATAATTCACCATCTGTTTCAGTTTCTAGGAAAGGAGGTGGTGGGACAGATCTTCTTTCACCACTCAGTGTTAAGGACCCATTAATCACTAACTATGTCTATTAAGAGATACACTGAAATGCTCTGCCAGATATGTTGAGTAAAGGTCAACAAAAAAGCACATAATTACAGACAACTACTGCTGGCTATAGGACGACTAAATCAACTTTGCTAAAAATAATAAAGTGAAAGGAAAAAAAGAGGAATAAGATAGTGTTATATTATATAGTGGTATATTCCAATAAATGGGCACACATTGCACATATTGGCATTTTTGAGGGGTTGGGCGGGTATGTATGACTTTATTTTTACAAATCAATCAAACTTAAGAAGAAAAGAATATGTTACACTGAGAGCCATTGAAACTCCCAACAGTGGTAAACAGAGAACAATAGATCTTGTTTGAAGGCAATTTGTTGACTGAATATGGACGTTGTAGCAAAAACCACCTGGGTCCATGTTCTCATGTTTGCCCCACAGACTGAATATAGAAATGAATGACATATTTTTTTCTATTCCCTCCCACAGTAAAAATAAATAAATAAAAAGGATAAGAAAAAAAGGTTCAGATGCAGGTGCTCAATGTTACCTCAATGTTTACTGGAGTGAAACATTGAGGTTCTGCTGAGAAGTGCACTTAACCAATTTCAAATCGGTCTCATTACCTTCACCAAGGATGTTATGTTTTAAGCAGTTTGTCTGACTGTGAGCAGCATAACTCAAAAAGTGATCAGCACTTCAGTGACACTATGGGAAACGGAGTGGGCTTGGCAGAGGTTTGCTCTCTCTGCTTCACTCAGTTTGTAAAGCATCAAATATCTTGTATGGTAAGCTTATGTAAATCAAAGCTTACCATAAAAATGAACACTTCCAAAACAGTGTCGTCGGTGTGATATCAATCTGCCGACATAAAATGTCATAATTACAGAAGTAGCCGAAATCAGAAGTTCATCAATTTTCTTCAGAGGCCCACACTGAGATTTGTACATGTTTGTGAATGTGACGCAATGTTGAAATAAACTGATGACATTGAAAGTAGAATATTTTGTCCCTATTACTGTCATGGTTCCTGGAGTTTGAACTTTTTACATTTATTGATTTTGTGTTTTTGTTGACATAGCCTTGTTTTATTTTGTATCCTTATTTTGGTCCTGTTTTTTGTCCACTGCTGGTTGTCAGGCCCACGCTCATATGTTTCACCTGTGTCCAATTAGGATACAGCAAGATAAGATAAGATAAGATAAGATAAGATAAGATAAGATAAGATAAGATAGACACATTTTTTCTTCAACAAAGCTCAAAGAATTACATTTAAAAACATTTAAAACATGCATAAAGAAGGCAGTACCTGGAAAGTCTGTTTTTTGGCAAATTAATTCAGTGGGCTGTGAGAAAGACAGACAGGTGTATTTAAAAGTATTTAACCCTGACTCCTTATTTTTTGTGCTACCCAGTCTCTTTGTTGGTTTATCTGTTTGGAGTATCATCTGTTCTGTTCTGCTCATTATTGATTACATGTTTTTTGTCTTTCCCCAGGTATTTTTAGTCTTTCAATTTTGTTTTTTTCAATTTTTGTGATGCTCGGCTTTTTGACTTTGAATTAAAAAAAAAAAAAAAAAAAAAAAAAAAAAAAAAAGCTGTATGGGGGTCCTATTCTGCATGCACCATGATAATTAGCAATTCGTAATCATGAGGAATCATAAAGGCAGATGTGTCTCTTCAAAAAATATCATTAAAATATTACTGAATATCATATGGGCGAAATTTTATTATTAACATCTTCTTTTAATTTAGATTATTTCCCTTTCATAAGAAAGAATGTTCAAGTTATGTTTCAATAGAATATGGTAAATGGAACAATTTGAATGGCCTTGTCTGAAGCCCAACTGCAATACCTCCAAGGCCCACCCATGGGCTGCGACCCACAGTTTTGGAAACACTATCCTACATAAAGTGACTGGGGCAGTTTAATTATCATTTAATTTTATTTTTATTTAATGATTAATTTGGGGATACTGAATACATACATGTAGTACACGTGGCAAATACAAGATGCAGATATTTCAAATTACAGCAAGACTGCTAAATTACAATACATTCATAGTCCCTATATAGGCAGGTAATAAAAAGTATCAGAGTAAGCGCACAGAAATACTAATAAAATATGCACAAATAAACAATACATAAACTTGAGCCAATAGAAGCTACAAATGAAATGTTGACATTTTTTACACCACTGACCATGTTTGCCATGTTTCATTTGCTGAGTGCTTCTCTCTCACTCTCTCTCTTTCTCTCTCTCTCTCTCTCTCTCTCTCTCTCTCTCTCTCTCTCTCTCTCTCTCTCTCTCTCTCTCTCTCTCTCTCTCTCTCTCGCTCTCTCAGCAGCAGCAGCTGCAGACACTCTTTCACTCTCCTCACTTTCTCGTCCTGTCTGCTCCCAGCAGCTTCCATTCATTTTGCAATTGCTCATTGAGACAGGATGAAAGCCAGTTTGTGGCTCAGTCTACCTGCGTGTTCCATCCTCCTATTTCTACTATCAGGTGAGTCATTTCAATAGCACATCTCACTGACTTGTTGTTTACTTGAACTTTATTTATTGCCATGTTAAAGTAGCATAATGTAAATTATTTTCCTGGAGAAAAAAAAAAAAGTAATTTAATACACAGTAAAATTCATATTTTTCCTGAATGAATTCTTCAGAATAATGCAACCGGTTGTTGATGTGAAAAGATGTATTTTTCCCTATACAGAGAATATAAATGCAGCCGCCAGTTCTACATCTTGTCACTATTAGACATGGAAAACAAATGAAATATTTAGTCACACTAAGAAGGTGAACTATACATTTTAATAAATGAACAAGCATCATCTGGCAGGTAGTTATCCTGAAAATAAGCTTGTGTTAAAAACACCCAGCATTGAGGAACATCTGATCTTCTGCTCTGATTTAGGAGGCACATGCTCAGATGCAGAACATCGTCTCTTCTCTGTTATATTCTCCAACTACAACCAGTACATACGACCGGTGGAAAATGTGTCTGACCCGGTCATTGTTCAGTTCGAGGTGTCAATGTCCCAGTTGGTCAAAGTGGTAAGTAGCCTGGCTGATGTCTTTAGAATGATTACCCCTGAATAATGGTCGACTATGCGTTACAGTCAAAAATCCATCACTCTGCTCACTGAGGAGTTATGAGCTGACAGGAGACATAAACAAATAAAGACTGAACTCAGTGTAGAAGGTTTGAGTGAGTGCACGCCCTCACTGATTTTAAACCTCCCGACAAATAGTTTTCAATTTTAAATAAAGGGATTATTGGAACGCCACATGAGACACCTGAGATCCTTAAGCAGTGGATCATGGTATATATAGGATCTAACAGTGAGGAGCGTAGTGGATAAAAAGGGTTTGTCTGGTCAAGACATGATGGGATCTGTCAGCTGTCTGTCAGCTGCACGTCTGTGTACTGAAGGCAGCCTGTATCGCTCAATCTCTGCCACTTCACATGAGATTTAATAGATTTAATGTCTTAATCTGCTGGAGCTTGTTGACTACACTGTTTCAGACAGGTCTGAGGTAGAAGTCAATCATGAAGCTAAAAAAAAGGCTTAAACTTGAAAAGAACAACAGCATCTATTGTGAAAAGCACTGGCTTAAGAATATCAACGTTGCTTTTTTTTTTTTTTTTTTTTTGAGGACAAGGAGGTGCTCATCAATTTAATTTTAACAAAATGAATCAGAGTTTTAAACAAACCAAATAACTGGATTTATGTATGTATCACCATAACTGTCAAATTGCTGACTATTGTTTTCAGTTAAACTGTATGAAGCTACTGCAGGGAAAAAGCAGTAGGGTGCAGTTAGGATGACTCTGGTTTAAAAAGAAGTCTGGATAACTGATGTGCAAAACTAGCTGCAAATAAACATTTTCACATCTGTTTTTGTAACAAGAAATATAATTGGTGGTGGATTAATCTTGCAACCCTTGGTCAGACAAGAAGATTATCTTAATCTTCATACTAAGCCAAACTACCATATTCGGCATATTGAGTTTTATGGATAATTTCATCAAACCCCCATGAAGTGCAAGCTCAATTTAAGTTCCATATAAGCAATCTATACACTTTCTCCTCAAAACACTTGAGAAAGCACTAAATAATTGTCTGGACATGACAAGGAATAATTGTGACATGGGATATTTAATCACAGTCTCACTCTCCTTAACGTGGTTAATGTGACAGGCACCTAGTGCTGATGGATGACTGTTATTCCCTCTGCACACCTGGCACTAACACAAATGCAATAGGCATTGGTCAGCCTTCGAGTAGGACTACATGAGCTCATTCAGACTATCAATAGTTCATCAGCCAGGCTGCCTCAATCATCATCCCACAATGAGGGATTGTACCACAGGCTTTCTGAATGTGCCAGATCAGGTGACAGCAGGAAAAAGGAGTTATAGCTTCCTTAATTTAAATTCTTCACTTTCTTGCCTATTTATATACAAAAGAAAATGTGTTGTATCTCCATTAAAAATGGAATTAATTCATATGATGTTAGCTTATCATCTAAGACTGAAAAAAGTGGAAACCTGTCAGTAACCAATGCTATCAAAATCTGGTTACTGGCATTACTAAAGCTCAGTATGTCAGATGTTGTTAATTAATGTTTTTAGACATGTCCCTGCTCCAGCACACCTGATTCAAATAGTCAGCTCATCAGCAAGCACTACAGAAGCCTTATAACAACCCATTTATTAGAATCAGGTGTGTTGGAGCAGGGAAACATCAAAAACATGAAGGGCAGTTTAGGTCTCCAAGGACCAGGATTGAGAGACACTGAATTAAATAAGTGTTTAAACTAATGTCAATTAAAATGATGGAGTTTGTAATGTGATGGAGTTGTCAAGCTGCAACTGACAACAAGCTGCAACTGACAACTCCTTCAGTTGCAGTCAAGCTGCAACTGAAAAAAACAAATAAATCAAGAAAAGCTACATTGAAATCTTTATTCAGACCTGGCTCAACATTTTGTGTCACTGCGCTCTGTCACTGTCAGATTTGATGGTAAGGCACAAATAGATGACTACAAATGCAAATTACAAATTTCTTCAATCAAATAAACATTGTCCTACATTCTTCCGCTCTCTACCTGTGCTTCCCATCCTGGCTGGGATACTAAACTGCCACATGAATAGATAATGTCATGCACTGGATCATGAGATTGGTTCATTCACAGTCGAAGTCACACGCAAACCTACCCTCCACTGTTTTTCTCCATGAGCTCTGTTCCACCTTTACCACGGACGTGTTAGAAATAAAGTTGAGGCTGTGCGTTATGCTCCAGGCATAGAGGACTCAGGTGTGCTTTTCTGATTCCGCGTGTCAGGGACACACACAGGTGTGACCCTGCAGAAAGCAGTGGAAATGGGTGATTTCCAGAGATGCTTCCTTTTGTAACTTAAAAATATCTACATTAATTTGCACTTATTCACTTGACTATCTTCATTATTAATAATTAAATTAAATTAAATTTTGTTCTGTTTTCAGGATGAAGTCAATCAGATCATGGAGACCAATCTGTGGCTGAGACATGTAAGTTTATGGTGCATGACAGCAAATGGACCTCGAGCAGGGGCCCCAAGTATGGATCCAACCTTCTGTCATACATTATTCTTCAGGAATAGACTGACAGGTTGAATTATTCATGAGCTGGAGCTTTTCAAACACATTAATCCATGTGGTCCATGTGCTGACATGAGAAACACAAATGCCCATAACTGACTGACTGAGCGATGTCCACGATTGACCAACTGTTCAATGTTGTTGCTAACCTAAGGCACATCTTTTTAGACCCAACTTACAACCCTTGCAATCATTTTTGGACAACTTTATTGTTAATTTTTCTGCTAAAAGCCTGAAGGCAGCCAACACCAATAAGAAGACAAATCTAACATAATAATGTCATGAATATATAAATGGTGGATATTATTATTAAACAACATTTAGTGACTTTTTTTGAGCATGTATTTAAAATTCCTTTTTTTTAAACTGGTTTTTGGCTTTTGGATTTCATTCATTTTTTCAGCACTGTGGCACAAACCTACACTGAGACTAATTAATCATAGTTTAATGTCATGGGCCTGTCATAATCATGTAGAACAGGTCAAAAACAAAAAATACCTTACTTATCACTTTGTCTCACATGGCATCTCTGTTTCAAATATAAGGATAACTTGTTTTAAATCAATCAGTAAATGCCTCTAGGTCCAATATTATAAAATATATTTGTATCTGTGCTGAACTAATATTCATGCTAAAGGGTATTGTGCACTGTTTTGCTTATTTTAATGCAATCTGCCGTTAGGGTTGTCTCTGAAAGTGATATACAAAGGCTGATTTATCTCCACTCTCTGCCCTAATTTTACAGTACACCCTAGATGCTGCTGAGTGAAATGTTTACAGCTCTCTTTACGTTTGCTACTTAGAGTCTCACGAGCCTCACTGCTGTCCTAAAAGAGGGGGTCAAAACAGTGGCAGAAAAATTCTCTGTAAACTGTTCCCTTTCACATGTAGGAGCTGTTAAATATCACTTGGAGTTGACAGCCAGCCTCTCATTGTGTCCCAGAGTTTAGAACTCAGAGCAGATATAATATGTACAGCATGTTCACTTTGAGCAGTTATTAAAAATGATATTCTTTATTATTAATGTACATAAACTGGTGTGTTTTCCAGGTCTGGAATGATTACAAACTGAGATGGAATCCAAAAGACTTTGGAGGTGTTGAATTTATCCGGGTGCCATCCAACAGGATATGGAAGCCAGACATTGTACTATACAACAAGTAAATACAGCTGTCTGGTGAATTTATGTTAATGGATCATGATGGCAAGTTAGATCAGTCTCTATACCTTATTTTGCATGGACAATTCTTTTGTTTTTGTATATCCCTAATATCACAATATCCCTTTTGACTAATATCCCCAATTGTTCATATCCCAGTTTAATCATCAATAACTCAGTGCCTGTGATTGTCCTTAAACCTTTCCTAGTTCTTTATCTCTCTCGACAGTGCAGTTGGAGATTTTCAGGTGGATGATAAAACTAAGGCCCTGCTTCGTTACAATGGTGATGTTACCTGGATTCCTCCAGCCATATTCAAGAGCTCCTGCAAGATTGACGTCACCTACTTCCCCTTCGATTACCAAAATTGTACCATGAAGTTCGGCTCCTGGACTTACGACAAGGCAAAGATTGATCTGGTGCTGATTGGCTCCACAATCAATCTGAAGGACTTCTGGGAGAGTGGCGAGTGGACGATCATTGATGCTCCTGGTTACAAACATGACATTAAGTACAACTGCTGTGAGGAAATCTACCCTGATATCACATACTCTTTGTACATCCGCCGCCTGCCTCTATTCTACACTATCAATATGATCATCCCCTGTCTGCTCATCTCCTTCCTAACAGTGCTCGTCTTCTACCTGCCATCTGATTGTGGTGAGAAGGTCACTCTTTGTATCTCTGTTCTTCTTTCTTTAACGGTCTTCCTGCTTGTTATAACTGAAACCATACCTTCCACGTCGCTAGTGATTCCCCTGATTGGCGAGTACCTTCTCTTCACCATGATCTTTGTCACCCTTTCTATTGTCATCACTGTTTTTGTGTTAAATGTCCACTATCGCACACCAAAGACGCACACCATGCCTTACTGGGTGCGAAGTGTGTTCCTGGGACTGCTACCCCGGGTGATGTTCATGACCAGGCCAGAGAGGGACCCAGAGAGGGTGACAGTGGCTGACTGTGTTCACGCAATGCATTTAAGATCCTGTGCTGTTCATTCGTCAAGCACTTTGCAGAAGTCGCATCATCCTCAGGCCCTTGCCTCAAGTGTGGTATCCAGCCTCACGAACCGCCAACGTCTTTTCAACAACACTGAGCTCTCCAACCTCAATAACTTGAGCATGGACCCAGGCAAAGATGCAGGTTCTGGGTTGCTGGGCTGCGAGGGCCACTGCAGCTGCTGCTGGCACCAGAGATCCACCAAACTGCCTGCAGATTCTGGGGGAGGTATTGGAGGACTTGGTTGTCAGGGGATACTGACTGGAGGCAGCGCTGTTGGGTTGGGAGCAGGGAGTCAATGCTCAAGCTCAGAGTCTCTGGATGGAGGAATAATCTCCCTGTTGCCGTTTTCCCCCGAGGTGAGAGAGGCCATTGAGAGTGTCAAATACATAGCAGAGAACATGAGACTACAGAATGAAGCAAAGGAGGTGAGTACAAGCAAATTTAGCATCAAAGAAACACTCCGAGTGGAAATTGCTTTCCAATGATCTACAACATTTCCACCATAACATAAAATTGTTTTCACTATGATACCCTCGCAGGTTCAGGATGACTGGAAGTATGTTGCCATGGTAATCGACAGGATCTTCCTGTGGGTTTTTGTCCTAGTGTGTATCCTGGGAACAGCTGGCCTCTTCCTCCAACCTCTTCTACTCGGAGAAGACATTTAAATCCATTTGATCAGTTTGACAACACTTGAGACAGTTGAACTGCACAGCTTTTGTTACATTCTCACTCACTGGCTAAGAGAGAAGTAATTATGTGTGGATCCACAGAAATAGGATGATTTGCTGTCGGCTACAGTGCTTAGGACCTGTCTAACAAGCCATTGCGACCCTGGTGACCACTGAATTAAATTACAGTGTAAAAAAAAAAATTGCAGTTAATGGCAACTGTAATGTTTGAAAAGCTTAAATGAATATAATGCTAGTGCCCTTCAAAAGACACAAGATGTAAACTATACCCGCTGAGCTAAATATGACTAATGTGTTTTGTTGAGCAAATATTTGTTACAGTGGATAAGTTCAAAGTACATTTTTCATTTCTGAGAATTAAGCAAGGTTGTGGACTGTAGTCAAAGAGTGACATCATGTGGTTATGCTTGCAAACTGCAGGTGATCAAAAAGTTTCTGGGCTATTTTAAAGGGACATGCCAATTTCATCATAAAAAGCATTGTAAAGCACTGCAACAGATGTTTGACTGTGCTCACATTTTCTGGGCAGTGTGGTGATTTATTCAAACTTGATTTAGAATGAGTGAATATGAACATTTATTTAGTTGTTGGGTGTGTGTGTGTGTGTGTGTGTGTGTGAATATTTTCATCCTGTTTGTACTTTTCTTTCAATAAAAATATATGTACATGACTATTATATTGTGGTTTCTTATATTAACCTTATGTATTTCAGAAAATGGAAACAAAACTGGTGGGACTTTTACTCTATTTTACATACTTGGAGCCATCTTAGAGATAACTCCGCTTTGTGGATCACAGTCAATAATGAGGTAGTTAGAGGATGTATTTACATCATTTCCATTTGAATAAAGGTTCTGACAAAAACACACTTTCCCACATTTTACACAGGCTGAGCAGCATCTATCACAGCTCTGTGCATTGACCACATGTCTGTTGCCTTCACAGGTAATGACCAGCATCTGTACTCAAAAATACAGACATTTATTTGCCTCTACTAATGGATGTTAGGTATAATCTCCTGACTTCACTAACCATCTGCACTTCTGATGCTTAACCCTTAGAACTCAGAGCATTGAGACTGCTTTTTATGTTAAAATGTATATGAATGTGCAATATAATATAATATAATATAATATAATATAATATAATATAATATAATATAATATAATATAATATAATATAATATAATATAATATAATATAATTTGTGAAATATGGAAACACGTCACAGTTCAGTTTGCTTGGTTAATTTTAATGAAAAAAAATAAAATAAAAACTGTCTATTTTGTGACTTCTGCACAATTATTGCTACTCCTTTTTAAAGAAAAATATATGATATAAAATTAATCATAACTTTGACTCAACAACACATAAGAAGACCAAAAACCTAATTTTTGAAGCCTGAAGATGTGACCGACAAATGGATGGATGTCCATATAGCTGTGTATTATTCCCACGGCAATATGCCGTATATCGAACCCTTAGTGCCGCATGAGCACTAAGGGTTAAATACAAAGACATAAAGAAAAACTTCATGTGTCTCCAGAAAAGAAAGCAGTGAGTGTGTGTCTCTGTGTGATTCTTATTAAACAAATTATCAGAACATGTGGCAGGCTTCTTGTGATCAGAAGAAATTATAGCATACATTAAATGGCTGCCGAATGAGAAGAGACAGATATTATACAACAGCTCTCTGTCATATCTGATAAAACACTTAATTAATACTTAATGAATTGAATGAAAGCTGAGCCTGCAAATCCTCCTAATAGATAAAATTTAATAGTAAATTTATCAAATAAGCACCAGTAAATATTCATATTCTACAAAAACTTACAGTGAAGGAAATCTCATATAAAATTCAAATATCAAAGCCACCAGAGGATGCAAAGGAAGTGTACACATTCTGCTTTTTGTTGGTGTAGAGAAGAAGCTGGTTGGTGCATGTGCAGAGTCTTAATATGGGTGAAACTTGGGAGATCATGTTTATTATCACAAATCATTCTTTTGTGTGAAAACTGACAGCTATACATACAGTACTGTGCATAAGTCTTAGGCCACCACCAACTTTGTTGTTTTTATGTCAGTTTTGTGATCGTTGGCGTTTAGATTGAAAAGATGTGACTAAAAGTCAGTCTTATACTATATGATCAACCTGTCAATGAGTTTAACTTGTGCAACATGTGTATGTAATGCTCAAACATGTCTTGAGTAAACCACGTATAATAGACCTTTTTCACAGCAGCTATTTGTTGCCATGAAATAGTAGGAGAAACACAGGTTTTATCAATAACATTAGGGTTCCATTCCAGGTTTTAAAGAGCCATGGTTGTGTTATTTTTTAAGTGTAAATGTAGGTCATGCTAAATATTTGATATTATAGAAGCATTTTTGTTGTTAATGAGGTTATTTTCAAACTGCATATGTGTTTCTCCATATTTTCAGGATGTGTTCCAATAAAGTGAATGAGAAATAATTGTACAGTATGGTCATTATAGCATTGCTAAAACAACAAATCTAATGGTGGCCTAAGACTTTTGCACAGTACGGTACATTAAACTGGTTTATTTATATCAGAATGACCCTACCTTGTTTTTTTCCTTTTTCTTAAATTCATGTTTCCCTTATAGCAAAGTTAGTCATAAACCAAGGAAATGCTGAGCCCTTATCTATGTCAGCTGCATTTATAACTTGTGTTTTATCATTCATTTACTTTATAGACAAAGAAAGAATTGTATATTAGTTATTATATACAATTTTATTATATACAATTTTATAGGCAAGAGGTGTTTATCCCACTAAACTGTAGAACAACCACATTTTTTTGGGCAGTAGACAGTTATAGTGTTGTGAGCGCTTCTTTGTTTTCTTTCACTCATACTTCAACCTGCTTACTGCCATCTCGCTTAAATAGAGTGATCCATCTGTCTTGACATGAAACAAATCATTTCCTGTGTGCAGTGTGAACATGTTGCCGGGCAACATGAGCTCTAAACACCCTACTGTGAAATACAGGGAGAGCTGTGTGCAGCTGTTAGGCAAACTCAGCATTGAGTCTGACAGACTTTTGTTTGTCAGATTTGTTTGTTTAGTAGTTACACACAACTGTTTGTAAATAAATGTGTATTAAATGTGAATTTTGTTTGGAATACATGAAATGTGTATCTATATCAATGTGCAGCATAGTATGTGATTATGAAAACCAATTGTTTGCCTTTTGCATGACAACACTCCAACATCAACTACCCGCTTACTCTCCTCTCTACCCACAGAAAAGTTTTACCCAACAGTTCACTGTACGTCTGTGTTAACACAGTTGCTTTGTCAGCAGCAACCAATCAAGAAGAGCATTCAACATATCAGTCAGTGCACCGGTCCTACTCGATCTTATAACTGCTGCTCTCCTGTGGGATATACTGTACAATGGATTGACTACTTTGTCATCAGCAAACAGAATTCTTGAACATTGTTGTTCAACACAGTGTCGTTTTTAATAATACTATTGCTCTAAATATAATATTCACCTCAGTATTTTTCATTTTGGACATGTAACAGCCCTTGTATCAGACTTATAGAAACATGACTGTGGCAATTCCTAGTCTACTCTTGTTAAGTGAGTTAACAAATAAAATAGTTGGCAGTTCTTGGATATGTGGAGATAATGTTCTGCTAAATGTTTTGCCGTCTCAGTGGAGTGGACTTTGTACATTAGTAGGTATGACATTACCAGTGTTAGTGTTTTGTGGAGCTTTGCCTCACTTAGGCTATAAATAATTGATATCAGTCTGCATTGTCAATAATTTTCTCCACAGCAGCAGTACACATTGAAAACAAACTTGTAGTCAGATGCTAACCTGTCAACACCAAATCTAGGCTGCAGCACTGTTTTAACAACAATAACACAGCATGGGAATAAACAAGACAGTTGATGTAAAGTATTATTTTTCATTTTATTTGTTTATCGTTTTATGCTTTCAGGAAGAACACATCGAAAAAAATACTAGCGGAAGAAGAGTAAGCACTGGAATAGTAGCCAAAGACTGATTTATATCTACAGAGTGCAGGAAACCAGGACAGTCTGACTACGTTTTCTCAGATGAGCTGCACCTTTGTGTCTCAGTACAAACTCTATCCAGAAGAGGGCAGTGTCCAGTGGTTTGAAGGGCTAATCATGTGCAGCTTAGAGAGCCTCTGCATGTTCGTCATCTACCCCAGCTCATCTCTGGTTCAATTCTTATGTATTTTTTCACTTTATAAGTATCACACATTTATACAATTATTTGTATTTTTTGTTGGTTTTAGATCTTTTTAATCACTTTTATATTTTGTTCGCACACAGAGTTTAAAGCATAAACACCTTGTTAAGGCAGCAAATGCCCCAAGAATGAGCAGCACAACTGCAACCAAGAACAACCCCACATCTACAGAGTGGTAGGAATACCACGGTAGTCTGTAGGACTCTGTTCTCAGATGAGCTGCACCTTTGTGTCTCATGACAAACTCTATCCAGAAGATGGCAGTATCCATTGGTTTCATTGGTTGATCCCTGTGCAGCCTGGAGAGCCTCTGCATGTTCATCCTGTAGGATGGCTCATTTAGGACTTCCTGAATTGCTTCTAGGAAATTGCCTTTGTTCACTGTGGCTAAGGTTAGAATCTTAGCTGCACCTCTGTCTTTCAGACGGAGCAGGTTGTCATACTGGTCATAAAACACAGGCAGTCCCACAACTGGGACTCCATGATATATAGCTTCTTGGACTCCATTTGTTCCTCCATGAGCCACAAACAGTTTAATCTTTGGGTGTCCCAGGAGGTCATTCTGTGGCATCCAGTCCACCAGTAAAGTGTTGTTGCCCAGAGTGGCTGGTCTTTCACCTTTATACTTCCAGATAACTTTCTGAGGTAATTTGGCAAAAGCTGCAGCGATCTCACTTGTCACGTCGGCAGGAAGTTCACCCACAAAAGTCCCCAGAGACATGATGAGGAACCCATGCTCCCCAGAACTCTGCACAAACTCCTCCAAGTGTTCAGGAAGTGGTTTTGCAGGTTTACATTGAAATCCACCTATATAGACAACATTGGGCATTGTAGGGCGAGGAAACTCAAACACAAAGTCAACTCTCATAAGCCACAGGTCTGCTCCTCGTAGTAAGTCAGTGTATCTGACCTCAGGGCCAAAGAACTCATCACAAACAGCTTGATATTGACGGCTATACAAAAGCCAATCCTGTACTTGCCAAAGGGCATAAAAAAATAGATTTTTAATTCTCTGTATGAAACTCATCTTGTCTGACAGCCCTGAGCCAGTCATTGGGATATAGGATAAAGGTGAAGGTGCAATGGCCAAATGTCCCTCTCCACTAGTAACCCATCGCACATTATAAACCAGTGGTAGATTAAGAGCATGAGCCAACATGATACCTGTTCCCCATGCTGGGTCAGTGAGGACCAGGTCATATTTCCGCTCTTTTAAAACATCCATCAGCTCTTTATCTTTAAACATAATAGTAGCCATTTTGCACATTATTCTATGCATGTTAAACATTGCATTAAACATCTCAACCTGCAAACCTGCAAAACTTAGCAAAGCAGAGCTACCGCCTCTCTCTATGTCAAAGATATTTTTCAGGATTCGGTTGACAAAGTCTTGATTAAAGGCTTCAGAGACAGACACTGTGATTGTCTTGTAGTACATAGAGTCATCCTTGATGTACCAGCTTGTATTGGAACGTACCACATCAAGAGAGTGTCCCTGAGAATGGAGGGCTTTAATCATGAAATCCATGTTCACCCAGTGGCTTCCCTCCAGAGGAACAATCAAAATCCTGCCACCATGACATTGTCTCAATGTCAAGAAGATGGATAAAAGGAGAAGGCATGACAAGTAAGTTTTTGCATAGTTTGCCATCTTTAACCTGAAAGTAAATAAAAAAATTAGAACATAATTCAGCCAGTAATTTTATTTACTTTAAGTGCATGCAAAGCTGATTAATAGCATACAGTACATACAGTAGTTGAACAGGTAGCTGCATAATTTTGATGTAAAATGTTCTCAGAACCAGAGAGTAAAGAGAATACAAAGTACAGAGAAGCTTGAACGAATTATCATTAGTATTTGCTTAAGACCTCTCAACAGCAAGATCCTTTTTTTAAGTTGTGGGCAGAACTGTATAACAGTTGCCTATATTTGGCCTTTAAAGGTAAGTTAATTTATATCTTATCAGGCTGGTTTTTCAGTATACTGTAAGTGAATTCACATACTACATAATGCATATTTAATGCTCCCATTCCCCCTAGATATGGTTAAAGTATGAACACATTCCACCAATAATATGAAAAAAACACACAAATTGATTATTCAAGTACTTACCTCTTTAGGAAATATGACCACCATGAAACATCAGCAACAAACTCCAAATAACCTCTACAATAACATAGTTAGATAGTTCTCTTGCAAGGCATAAGGCATGAGTGATCTTGAACTTTGTGCTGGCAGCTTGTCATGGTTGATCGCAGTTGAGGGCCAATGACCAGATACTGTGGTGCTAATGTTATGTTACAGAAACAGCCTCCACATTAAAGCACTGTATTAATGTGAAAATGGCTGAATTTTCCCCTCTGAAAAAGCAATATATATTATTGTTTCATAGATTTATTCATTTAGATGTGTACTGCAGGTTTCCATATAGGACTTTCCACAATTTTGATTTCCATGCAAAAATACAATTAATATTAGGGAAAAACAATAAAATACATGAAACATGTATAGAGGCAAGGTGGGAAACATCTATAGAATACAAAACACATAAGAGAGGGACAAGAAAGACAAAAACTCATTGGAGGAGTGGAAATTCCTTGTCTCCTCTTTCAGGTTCCTTCTTCCGTTATATGGCTCTTTCATCTGTATTATATCAAATGCCATTTAATCTTTGCTTGTGCTTCTTTTTTTATTCACAATATTTGCGTTTTGTGTAGTGGTAACTGGAATTGGAACCTCACAGGTTTCATCAGTTTATTCACCACCGGGTGGTGCCTTTTTTCCCTTTTCTTTAAGAGTGTCAAGCACCAGATCAACAAAAAGTTGAGAAACACATGAGTTGTCTTGTTTCTTAAAGATGTGGCGAGCAGTAATGAAGCCCGTTCTTGCTTTTCTCTAAATCATCTGCATGTAACACCAATTAAATAACATGATAGGTGCGAAATTATAGTACAACCTACACTCACCAGCCACTTTGTTAGGTACATCTGTTCAACCACTTGTTAACAAAAATCAGCTAATCACATTGCAACAACTCTGTTGACATTAACAACAAGACCTGAGAAACTGAGAATAAGAACTGGAAGAATGTGATTAAAGTGACTTTGAATGTGGCATGGTTGGCATAGACTATTTCAGAAACTGTTGATCTACTGGGGTTTTCATGTACAATTATTGGTAGTGTTTGCAGAAAATAGACCAAAAAATATCCAATCAGTGGCAGGTTTCTGCCTATAAATACATTGTTAATGCCAGAGGTCAGGGGAGAATGGACAGTTCTGAAATAATAGAACTTATATAACCACAAGCAATTGCTGTCACATTACTGAACAAGCTTCAAGGAAATGGGCTACAGCAGCTGAAGACCTCACCAGGGGCAACACTGCTACTTCATTAGATGCCCTGTGTACCTATTAAAGTGGCTGGTGAGCATGTTTTTTACTTGTGGAATTTCCCCCACTTTGTCTCAGCTTTCAGTTGTGTAACAACATCTTGAATGCATATTACCTCTGTCCTGACTTGTTTCCAACACCCCTTTTATATTCCTTTGTCCTCAGGCTGAAAGGGTGGGCTGCCTGGGAAATTTTAATTCCTGCAAGAGAAGCCCCGCCTTCATCCCGAGGAGAGGAGGGTGAGTTGAGCGGATAAACAGAAAAAGAGGAATGTAAAATAGGAATGAACATTGTCTCCTCTCTATTGTGTGTTTATATCTATTGATCTGAGCTGTGAGCTGCCATTTAATTGCCTTTTGAGGATACTTTAAATTCATAAATGAATTTTATTATTTACTCGTTGATCATAAGGACATAGCCACTGTGTGATATCGTCTACTGATTTTTCCTGCAATCAGTGTACTGAACTTTATTGATGTGACTGATTGATGTGGACATACTGAATAAATTGTTGCACTTTGTTGTCATATGTATTATCCTATGAGTATTAATTATATATCATCAAATTAGATGTTTCGATTTATATTTAATTAAACTAAATAACAAAACTCAGCCAAAACAGAGCCAGCCGTATCTCACCAGTGAGCTCTGTATTTCAGCCTCTTAAAGGAGATTCATTGTGTCCTGTTAATGTGCTTTGAATCCATTTGGGGTTAGTTTGCTTTCATGGTTATTAGATGATACTTCCAGCGTGGTTAGGAACAATGATGTTGGCCCACTTGTAAATAACTGGGATAAAAAGAAGAGCAGATCCCAGGACTGAAACCAGGAGAAAGGCCCAAAGAAACATTCGATCAAGAACCTGGGCTACAAATTTCCAGTCTTGTACCACCTGTGCCAAAGAAAAAAAAATAAGACATGAGTAGTAGACAATAATGTAATGCAAAAAAAATGCAGAAAATCCAACAAGCTCACCTCTCTGACTTCATTTTCTTTAACCACATGCATGGTTATGTATCGAATAGAATCCAAAGCTGCCTGTAGGTGATGTTTTGTGTAGAGTCGAGGGGTAAGTTCAGGTGCTGAATCCTTCATCATACCCAGTCCTACTGCTCCTCCTGCCCCAGCCACTCCTGTTGTGGCGTAGCGGTCAACATGGCTGCGCATGCACAGCAGCTTAGGCAGCCGGTGCAGGAAAATCTTCCTCACCCAGGGTGCCATGCCATGATGTGTGGAGGAAGAGCGATGATGGATGTTGATGGCAAATACGGTGATAACAATGGAGAGGGTGACAAAGATCATGGTGAACACCAGGTACTCCCCGATGAGAGGGATTGCCTTGGAGGAGGAAGGGATAATCTCCTCAATGACCAGGAGGAAGACGGTGAGTGACACCAGCACTGATGTGCAGAGAGAGATCTTCTCACCACCGTTAGAAGGCAGGTAGAAGACAAGGATGGTGAGGAAGGAAAGGCCAATACATGGGATGATAAGGAAGAGGGTATAGAAAAGAGGCAGCCTGCGGATGATGAAGAAGTAGGTGATGGTGGGGTAGGAAGAGCTTCCATCTTTCCTCAGACCACGACTGCCAGTGGCCTTCATTATCTCCCATTCACCGTTGTCAAAATAGTCCTGTTTGTCTACATGGAAGTCCTCCAGAATGACGTCAACCTGGTAAATAAGAAGGGCAATGTTGTGTCAACCACTGGTCACAAGTGACACGAGGTACCAAACACATACTGAAGAAGAGAGACTCACCTGGGAGCCATCATATGTCCAGGAGCCAAACTTCATGGAACAGTTCTGGAGGTCAAATGGGAAGAAGGTGACATCGATGGTGCAGGCAGACTTGTAATTGGCTGGTGGTGTCCATGTAATGGTTCCATCAAACTTAACTACAGCTTTGGTGACAGTTCCTTCAAAACGTCCATCTGAGCTGGTGAAAGAAGTCATTTGTTTGTCTTATAGACAGTAATAGCCCAGAATTCTTGTTGTTGTTGTTATTTTTAAAATAACTTTGTATGTTTCCTTTAGGGAAACAAATATGACTGCAAAATCAGTAACATACATGACATCTGCGTAATTTTTATCCATAAACAAAAGCACATACTTATCGTACAGAACAATGTCAGGAAGCCAAAGTCTGTCAGAGGGGACTCTGATAGTAGTGATGCCCAGATAATCATCAGGGTTCCATCTGAGTTTCATGTCAGTCCACTCCTACATACACAAAGAATGGGAAATTCACACAGACCTGAGCTGATATAGCTGATAATTAGACGTACATGTTTCAATTATTATAAAATTAAGCAGCTGCTATCAGCCGGCTAACAGCTTAGCACAACTGTCATCAAAGGAATACGGCTCGTCTGTTTTATTTTATTTCAAAATCTAGACATTGCTTCCATGGCCAGCGTATTTCCATCACCCTTTTTGTGCATGATGGATTGCATCATGCACAAAAAGGGAAAGGAACACCCTAAACAGCAGAGCCTGGTCTCTGGAGATAATTCATAAGATGCATGACAGACAGGGTGGCCAAGACCATAAATGAGGCTGACAAGGAAGAGGAGAGGAGAGGAGAGGAGAGGAGAGGCAGGTGCGTGGGAGAAGAGCCAAAAGGATTCATATTGGTGAGGACTGTCAGTGAAATGCCACCAGAACAGATTAAAGCAGAAGATGAGTGGTTGTCTCTAAAATCCATATAAGCCAGATGTTGTTAATATTACTTTATGGCGCTGGAAATTAAGTTAAGAGCCATGTTCTAACATCCTTACAGTGGAATGTAATGCTGGATCAGTTGTGTAGATGTTTACCTGTTTCATCCACACATTGGTTGTCATCAGCTGGTTTTTCTCATCCTAGAATAATAAAGCAACCATTGTTGAAGGGTTTATTTGAACATTTAGGTAGTAAACTGCTCACTAACCCAAATAATATTGATAATTGCTGCTTTTCTGTGCTCACCACATCAACTAGCTGGGAGATGGCCAGTCCAAATTTCACACAGATGGTCTGGTTTAGGTATTCCACCGGACGAACCCATTTCTGGTAGTTTCCAAAGAGATATTTGAACAGCTTGTCCTCCGCTTTTGCATAGGATGAGAGCTTTGGAACCCCTTAAAAGGAGGCAAAGACAAGTCAGTTCAGGAGGAAATACAGTATTACAAATTCGTTTTAAAGCTATACTTCATAACATTTAATAAAAAAAAGTTATTGATTTAACTGCTAAAACTAAACCTGGACATTAAGTAGGTTTTCACAGTATTTTGATCATTACTACAAGTTTGGCTTCTCACAAATATGATCATCTGATATTGAAAATACATGTTTTGCCAATAAAGCACAAAGCAAATCAAGTGCTCACTAAACAACTGCCTGACTACATGTGCCAATTGCAGCTGCTGCTTTTCCTGCACCACACAGCTCCAATCCTGGATGCAGTCTGGAGAAGTAATGTTATGATAAAAGACAGGTATACAACCAAAGAAGTGTAGCAACAAAAAACATTTGTCCTGCACAGCAGGAGAAGAGGAGCGCTTTGGTCTCTCCTTCTCTGTGAGGTTAGGGTTAGGGTTCATGCAGGATAGAACTGAGGTTAAGGTTTGGGCCAAGAAAAGGACTGGGGTCAGGGTTCGGATAAATAAACAGGTTAGGCTTAGTGGATATACACTCAGACAGACTTTTAGTTTATTAATATCATCAGCATTTCCATATGACCAATAATAAATCATAAATAATTATAGAGTTGATATTTTCCTTGTCAGTGACTGCTTGTTACCAAGCTGACCTTACTGTGGCCCAGTCACTTATATGTAGTTCTGGATATGACCTCTATGGTAAAGCTTTCATCACAGCAGGGGACAAAAAAGCTTTGAAGCAGACACCCACTGAATGTACCTGTTAGCTACAATACAATGGAATTTAGAATCCTCAGAGACATCAACAGATAATAGACATCAAAGATAATAATATACTAGGTAGTGGCATAGTGATTGTGTCTTTATTATTTTTGTTGCTTGTCCAAATTCGCACTAAGAGGCATGTGTGTGTCAGTGACACTACATTACTACACTACGTTCAAAAATATGTCATTTAATTTAATTTTGTAATTAATTATGATTTATGTAATGGGATTGCTGGCTTCTGTGAATGTAAGAGATATAACCTGTATAACTGCACACTGAATACACACCAAACGATCCAAAAAGGGCAGAAGATGGCATCTGATTGGCTAATCTAGTTCGATCTGTTTATTACTAACATATGCTTAACTATGATGTTACAGACTGTGCAACAAATAATTCCCAGTCAGCTCATATTGTTGCGGCCACAAGGGAATTCATGTGAAATGGACAAGGTGACAGTAGTGGAAAATGAATGCATTTGACAGATTAACATCTAAACACAAACATGAAAGTGAGAGGTGATGTATAACCGTTGTTTTCTAACAGCATAGCGCACACTTACACTGGCAGCTGAATCCCAGTCAAACCCAAGTATTGCTCCGCTGAAGCAGAACTCGGCTGCTCTTTTACTGAGTGGAGAGTATTGATTGCATTTTGAGTTAGACACAATTTCTTCTCCCCGTTCTTTGAATGATTCACCAACGTAGTTATTAACTCAATTTATGGATGGAGACTGTGGCTGGAAATCTACCCCAAGACTGACCACAAATGTGTGGTGTCACCCTTTCAGTGTGTGTGGATCAATAAAAACAAACCTGCAACACCCTCAATCGATGACCCTGTAATCAGCAAACTCATTATCATCTCTTCAGGGACTCCCCCCACCAGCATCAGCATTCTGCTTGGCTGGGAAATTCTTGTGGACTGAACAATAAGTCTGTTTTAGAGTATGATATATTTTGTGCCCTTATAAGATTCTCTTTTTTTATCTTTCGGATTTATTTTCCAGGAAAAAATGTATATGTTAAACACAGCAATGTGTTTTCTCAATTCTCTCAATAACCTTTGATACAGACTGTCCCTTTCCTCCCAGTTTGGAGCCATTGTTAATTATAGTTATGGCGGTGATAGCTGAAGAGAGCATAAGCGGACTACACAGTGGATTGTCTTCACCTTGAGTTCTGCATGAACAACGTACATGTACATCATGATGCTCCCTCTTTTAATGTACTCTAGTACTCTAGTATGGTTCTTTGCAGGTTTACAAACTTCTTGACAGATGATCAGCTGGATTGGGTTAGTTTGTCATCTGTTGTTCATGTTGATATGATTGGTAGTTATACATGCTGACTAGAGCAAATGTTCCTGTGTATTAACACTGTATTTGATTATGCCCTTGTTAATAATTTATTAGCATTAGTACCAGGCTTATACAATATGCAAATTAAGTGAAACGAAATAGTACTTTTGATATTTGTTCTATGTATTATGCTGTATGTTTTTATCGGTACTACTTGATTTATGTTTGAGAGCCACTAATTTCACTATGCTTCATATTTCCTTTATTTACATTATGTTTCTCTCAGACCATAACAAACACAAACTCTCAGTAATTGAAGACTATTCATTTGTTGTGGAAATAAATCTTGCTGAGCTAAAATCGATTCTCTGATCCAGCAAAAGTTACAGAGGTCATAATTCCTCTCGCTACTGCTCAGCGACAGCAAAATATAGAGTTTTTTTGAAATCAGCAAATTTCTAATTGGAGCTAGACAGGATCATGGGAGTTGTTTCTACCACCATTGCCAGGTTAGTAATTCAGTGTTGGTCGCTGGAGCCAGATGATCCGTTTGTAGTGGATGATTCATTTGGATAGACGACGTAACATCACTAGCTGTGCAACATCAAAAAATCTGTTTCCTCTCCAAGCAACTGTGACCTGAGCTGCTGCAAACATCTGTATCATATTTATATTTAGTGTATAAAAAATTAAGTTGAAATTCTACATTTTCAGAAATGGTCTGCATTCAAGTCCTTACCACTTTCTGTACAAGCTCCATTATCATCCATGCTGCTAAAATATCAACTCTGAACATAAAGTTAGGTCATCACCTTTAAACAAATACATTTTGTTTGGCTCCAACCTGGCAGGCTATGTTCACTCTCCAATGATTATGTGTAAATCTCTCTGGTTGTAATATTATGTAAGTCCCTCCGGTTTCTTGTTTACATATCCACTAGAGTCCAACTCATAGTAAGTCATATTAAACCCATCAGACATCAGCCCTTGTAATACTTACGCAGTGAGTGGCACAGGTGGCAGCAGCACAACAAAGGCAGCAGCAGCAGCAGTGCGAGGAAGGTGGCTGCCCCTCCTGCTCCCAGCATCATATCAGAGGTGGCACCCGATCCACACAGCTGGTCCCTCAGACATCACAGCACTGAAAATAAATGGTAAAAATAAATAAATAAATCCCTGCCTACCTCTAGGCAAATTGATTCAGTCACAGCTGAGGATGTCAGTGAATGAGCGAGGAAGAGGAACACGGAGAAACTTAATCACACACATCAATATATGGAATATCATCCTGCCAACACCATGAATGTAGTGCTACCCTCACCTTTCTAATCTACGGCAGGGTAGATGTCGTAGATTAGAAAGCAAATACACACCTGTTCTAAGTCTCCCCCATCAACACACTGTCCAGACTTTAGCATCAGTGATGGTGAAGCACTGGGTAATCCTGATGACAGCGACAGTGCAGCTCTGTCCCTCCTCCATTTTATGCAGTTTCTCTCTCTCTCTCTCTCTCGCCTCATACAGATGCTGTTTCGCTCTCCTGCTGCTGCCTCCACTTGTGCACAGGCAAACATATCCTCCTCCTCTTCCTCCTTCACAGAGCACACCCCATCTCCCCCAGCCACCACCACCACCATTATCTCCACCACCACCTTTCCCTCCTCTTCTCTGGCTGCAGCGGCAATGTTGTGCGGTGAGCTGTATCAGAACACGACAAGGGCAGCTGTGCCTCTGCCACACTGTGATTCTGCTTCACAGTTTTTCATCAGTGTCTTTGGCTGTTGTCCACAGCCACATGAGATGCTGCTGCCCTGCTTCCATGGTGACAGCCAGAGATGTTGTAGGCTATAGGATAAAAAAAAAAAAAAACTAATACCCAGCTATTGAAGGTTCTGACCTTCACAGCAATGTTTGATTAATTTTTCTTTTAAATCTGTCATGTGATGGTATCCCCTATTTATCATATGGTCTATGGTTTTGTAAAGGTTGTTTTAAAAATGTATTCTTACTTTCTTTTATCTCGTGTAATGTGCAGAAGAGACTACTGTGGTAAATAAATGAACTGAACGAAATTGATAGTAAAAGCAAAAACAATACACTACATATAAACCCTCAACCCCATCCAGTATAATATAAAATATATAACATATAAATATAATATAATATATATATAAATATAATATAACTTAAGTACAGTGTCACAGAGTAGAGAAAATTAATTGAATAAATTCCAGTGGGCTAACCATGCAGACTAAAGTATGCAGCTGTTAAAGCAGAGAATTGTTGATTTCAAATATATATAAAAACATATCCCTTTAAGTGAAGATAATATAGGAAAAAAAAAACACAGGGGCATGTGTACTCAGAAAGAAATGTAAATATTGTTAGTGTCATGACTCTGGGCTTTGACCCTTGATTTATTTCTAGTGCTTTGATTTATATATTGCTATTTATTTGATTTATATATTGCCTGGGCTTTGTTTAGATATTTGTATTTGTCTTGCATGTATTGTTATCTTATTTTGTAGTTTTTCCCTCCCAGTGTGTATTGTTGACTTTACTTTCTATTTTGTTTCATACTCTTGCACGTGTCTCCTTTCTGCTTGTATTACTTCCTGCTGTTGTGATCCGCTACACCTGTTTCTTGTTTTCTCAATTCCCTTTATATACTTTGGTCTATTGTTCCTTCCTCCCACATTGTCTTGTTTGTTCCTACTACTGGGTTTTTCTTTCATTTTTTTTAATGTAAGTTTTTGACTTTTTGCCATTTTGCCTGAATGACTGCTTTTTGTTTTAAAATGCACCACTTCATAACATTTTAGATTAGTTGGTTAGGTAGACCTCCACTCCTCTGAGTTTTTGTCCTGCACTTGGATGCCACATCACAACAATACAACATGGAGGCAAATCTTTGTCTCCTTCTCTTCTTTATGGATGACTGTGCTTCGGTGTCTGGTGAAAAACCAATGTTATATCCAGCTGAGTTGCTTCAGGACTTAAACTTGACTTATAAACAGATGATGCAAGTGCCTTATTGATATTGAAGGAAATTGTGCAAAAACTGCTCACAGCACAGGACAGCATGTGTGCTTCCTATTTTATTTGAGTAAAACTTGTCTTGTTTCTTTTCATTTCTCCTCTCTAATGTGTTTCACTTCTGCCTTGTTTTTTCCCTCTTCTCTGTGTGAATATATTTAAACACACAGCAAAATATTTTATGTTTAGTGCATAGAGTTCCAGCCTTTTTTTTTTTTACTGTTCTCCTTGAGTGTTTTTGACCTGCCTTTTAGCCTGCTGATAGTGGATATGTGTGCTGCTTTGGAATGGTTTCCTGTCTACAGTCTGCTTATTTGAGTAAATCATTTAATTGCTTGCCTAGTTATCTCTGAGTCTAGCCTGATAGGCGTGTTTGTTAGGGAATTTTATTTGCAATTAAAGTAAAAATAGCCTGTATCTGTGGACAAGTGGAATTTATATCAAAATGCTTTATTGCTGCCCACTCTGTGCTACTGTGTGTCAAATTACAATGCAGTATAAAAACTTCCATGGACCAAAGCCAAAACTGATAGCAGCAAGAGTTTACGTCAAAGTATGCAGATAAGCTTATCTTTCCGTAATCTTTGGCCTAGTGAGCTGCAAATGTATTAATAGACATCAGACATTGAACCTAACTAGAATGAACTGGCATATTCAACCCATGCAGTTACTTGTTACTTGCAGAAAAAGAAATGCAGTAATGTGCATTTCAGGAAAAATTCATGTATACTCATACACTGTATACAGCCTGATCAGAAGCACATTAGTTTGTATTTGAGCAATGACTGGTGACTGTACAGAAAAAAAGCACCAGGATTAAACCTGGTTCTGTTAGCTTGGTCTGGAGCAGATTAACGACACAGAACAAATCTCCATGGTAACTTGTGCACCACTGCTTTTTTGAAACCAAGTTAACTGTGGCAGGATAACTGAAAAGTCCAGTCTGCTGTTTGGTGAAACAGCCCTCTTGGGTCCACAGGTCTTTTGGTGAAAGTGTGTACCGATCTCTGGTTAAGCTCCTCCTCTGTGGGTTACATAGAGCTGTAGGAGGTGCAGTTTCTTTTTCTGTGTGGTCCAACTCTAGAAGTCTCACGATGGTAAGTGTGCTGAACCATGCTCAACTATAGAGGTAGCCTATTATCTAGACTAGAATCAGCTGAAGTTGACAGTTTGTTGTCTGTTTTGGTGTGCTATAAAGAATCAATGACAGACAGACGGACCGGTAGGAAGGTGAAATAATGGAAAATATAATGCCATGAAGGTGCATATACATTAGGTGCAGGATATCTATATTTGTCAAGTAACTGAAAGTGATAAGATTTTGGTCACACAATTTTAGTCATATTTAATTTTAGAGCTTAAAACTAAAACTAAAACTCTTTGCTGGTAATGCCAATAATTTATTTTAAGAATGCAATGCTGACTATCAAGGCATAATTGCAATTATACAAATTTATATGCAATTATATAAATACTGTACATGACAACATTTGCCCAGTTCAGATTGTATAGACAGGATTTTGACTGTGGGGAACAAGCAGGTAAGAAGCTAGTACTATGGTTTAAACTACTAGAAGGTCAGCAAGCAGTACTGTTTTTATGTGACACAACAGGATTAGTCAAGTTTGTGCAAGCACAAATGAATAAATCCTTCAGGGAATTTTGTTCAAAACCTTATCCATAAGAAAGGACCCAAAGCGAGCAGGGGACAATGGATTTTAAATGGTGCAGCAGTCCATGCCTTTACGGCACATTAACTGGTTTCTTGTAGAAGAAGAGGAAATTCACAACGAAATGAATGGACAAATATTAGGCTAAAGTGTAAGGTTTGGTCTTATGCCATAAAAATTGTGTGTTCTAAAATGACCAATGTCCGTCTGCTAACATTTTTAGAACTTTTTTACCTGAAAAAGTATTGACTTCTACTAGGGCAATGGTGATTTATGTAAATTTGTCATACAGATTTAAAACATTGGGTTCCAATCCAATCCAATCCAATCCAACTTTATTTATAAAGCACTTTAAAACAAAACATTTGACCAAAGAGATGTAAAATATGCATACATTTATAAAAATAAGAGTTATGAATTCAAGTTAAAGATTAGATCAAAGCTAATTCTTATTGTACTGACATGTTTTTAACCTTAGTTATCTAATAATGTATGCTCTTGTTGTTTAAGACACGGCTCATCTGTTGCTGCAGTACCTTGCTGCTGCTCACCCTCGTTCCCAGAGTCTGTCAAGCTGGAAACATCTTAGTCTTTCCAACAGAAGGCAGCCACTGGATAAACATGGACATTTTACTTCAAGCTTTGCATGCAAGAGGGCACAATATAACTGTTCTGCGAGCTACCAATGCCTGGTACATCAAAGATAATTCATCTCATTACAATACCATCAATGTCCAAGTAAAAAGGAGCATAAATCAGGAGGTCATCCATGATATTCTGTCTACAGCATTGGAATATGAAAAGGGGGCTCTTCCCTGGATCACATATCTCTATGTCAATATAGGAATGATAGGCACGTTTATTGATATTCACAAAATTGTGGGTGAATTGGTATCAGCAACAATTGATGACCAAGAGCTGATAAGAACCATAAAGGACAGCAAATTTGAACTTATGCTCACTGACCCTGCTTGGGGAGGTGGAGTAATTATGGCGAAATACTTGAACCTTCCTTTGGTTTATAACGTTCGCTGGCTGCTTACTATAGATGGTCACCTTGCGATCGCGCCCTCACCAATATCATATATTCCTAACGTAGGATCTGGCAGCACTGATAAAATGAACTTTTTTGAAAGAGTTAAAAACATGCTGATATATCTCTTAACCCAATTACAAACCTATGTGGTGTGTCAGCTAGCATACGAGGAGATAGTTGACAAATATCTTGGGCCTGATAATAGTTTTAACCAGCTAATGCTAGATGCAGACATTTGGCTGATGAGAAGTGACTTTGTTTTTGATTATCCACGCCCAACTATGCCTAATGTTGTGTACATGTCAGGCTTTCAATGTAAACCTGCAAAACCACTTCCTGAACACTTGGAGGAGTTTGTGCAGAGTTCTGGGGAGCATGGGTTCCTCATCATGTCTCTGGGGACTTTTGTGGGTGAACTTCCTGCCGACGTGACAAGTGAGATCGCTGCAGCTTTTGCCAAATTACCTCAGAAAGTTATCTGGAAGTATAAAGGTGAAAGACCAGCCACTCTGGGCAACAACACTTTACTGGTGGACTGGATGCCACAGAATGACCTCCTGGGACACCCAAAGATTAAACTGTTTGTGGCTCATGGAGGAACAAACGGAGTCCAAGAAGCTATATATCATGGAGTCCCAGTTGTGGGACTGCCTGTGTTTTTTGACCAGTATGACAACCTGCTCCGTCTGAAAGATCGAGGTGCAGCTAAGATTATAAAATTAATGACAGTGAACAAAGACAATTTCCTAGAAGCAATTCAGGAAGTCCTGAATGAGCCATCCTACAGGGTGAACATGCAGAGGCTCTCCAGGCTGCACAGGGATCAACCATTGAAACCACTGGATACTGCCATCTTCTGGATAGAGTTTGTCATGAGACACAAAGGTGCAGCTCATCTGAAAGCAGTGTCCCTCAGACTACCATGGTATACATACCACTCTGTAGATGTATTTTTGTTCCTATCTGGGGCTCTCCTACTTGTGCTTTTAACTGTTTTCATCTTGATGAGGTGTTTATGCACTGCAGTGTGTAAACCCAAAGTGAAAAAAGACTAATTGTTCAAGTGACATACTGTATATAATAACTACAATAAAAAGTCCAAAAACGGATTGACATGAACAAAAGATTGAGATTTATCTGCTAACACAAGTGACATTCTGACCACCACTTATGGGATGTTGTATCAGCAACAATATAATTCTTTCATAGCCATAATGTACTTGGTTCTAAATGGATGTTGTGTTAATTATCCATGCAGACAGTGCAAATAAAATACTCAGTGCAAATCCATTACATTAATTTCAGGAGTTAAATTTGTGTTACACCCATTACATGTAAATGTGTGTGCATGTGTTCTTGTATTTGTGTCCTCTGTAGGTGCATGGTATTGTCAGGACCAGTAGTCTTGATGAAGATCAAAACTAATTTCTGATTAACTGGTTATGGATAAGATTTGGGATAATGCTTTGTTTAGGCTGTCCAAATAATTGGATATCAATACAGTATTAATCCTGTGTGTATGTGTGTGTTTGAGTGTACAGTGCTTGTGTGTATCCCTTCCCCTTATACTTTTATACTTAAACTTACACTTACACTTATACTTTACTTTCTTTTACCAAAGAAATTACTGATCAATTTACTTAATGGTGCAAATTATTTGTTAAAAATTGCAACATAAGACAAAAAAAAAATAATTTCTTGGCTTTGGCTGTGGCTGTGATACTGATCACTGGTCACAGCATTAAACAAGAACATACTGTTCCCTGACTGAGTGGAAGCAGACCACATACATTTAATGCCACTATACGAACAACTTGCTCAGATGTCAGAAAAGGCCTTAATGTGACGGCATGAATACCAACAGCTGCAAAACTGTAAGCGAAAAAAACAACTTTTGCTTACTTCACACTGCAGCGCTGCGTCATTGCACCATGTGCATTATATTATGGAGACAAGGATCTTATGTAACTGGCATGAGGGTGGAGCAAAGGAACCAGGAAGTGTTTTACAGTGTCACCAGCTTGACTGCAAGTCTGCCCTGACAATGTTTTTTTTGGGGGTTAAACGAAGTGACAGAAGTGGCGGAAAGTTTTCAATGCAACATAACAACTTTGGTGTTGGATTCACACAAAAGAGTAAGCAATCTTTGTTGACATTTGTTCCAATCTGTGTCATCTTTTGTGACATTATATTTTTAAGTGGAATGAAGGTCTGACTCATTATTGAAAAAACTACACATTTGACCAGCAAGAAAAGAAGTGTATAGATTTGTGTTCAAGCAGTGAGTGTGAGGTTTTCTTAGAGCTCATGAAAATTCCTTTGTGTATACTGAACTTGGCTGGGAGAATATGGTTTAACACAGAATGCATGCATACCTTTCTGACGCTGATTTCCTAAGAAAGGCTCTATATGCTAAAGTCACATGAGGGTAAAAGGCATTTTTGCAGGTAAATGGAGAAACATTTAAGAAACAAAACAATCATTTTCTGAGTTTGTGCAACTGCAGTCTGCTTTTTAAATATCAAAATACTCATATAATTAAAAAAACCCTGAATATTTCTATTCTCATTTCAGATTTGAAAATGATTTTGTCCCTGATTTCGCTGTCCCTGTATTCTTTTGCTGTTCTTATTCCTGCTGCACATGGCGGAAAAGTTCTGGTGTTTCCACATGATGGCAGCCACTGGGTGAACATGAAGGTTCTGGTTGAGGAGCTTCATTCAAGGGGACACACTGTGACGGTTATTCGGGTCACAGACAGCTGGTACATCAGTGAAACTTCTCCAAATTACAATACAATCACGCTGGATATCGCTAATGGTTTGAATGAGGACTTTTATCACCTTTTTGTCTCTGAAGTTATCAAAATTAAAAGAAGCAAGGGTTCGATGTGGGCCCAATTAGCTTTAGCCATGAAGTTAAAAGAAAGATACTCTGAATTTCACAAGAAAGTGTGTGAAGTGGTCGTGCACATGATTGAAAATAAGCAATTAATGAAGTCCTTTCAAGATGCCAAGTATGATGTCGTTTTGACAGACCCTGCCAACGGAGGAGGAGTAGTGCTAGCTCACTATCTTGGATTGCCATTAGTGTTTAATGCTCGATGGACTGTTCACGGTGAGGCCCATTTTGCTATTGCACCTTCTCCACTTTCCTATGTCCCACTTCCACCCTCAGAATTAAAAGACAAAATGACTTTCCTTGAGAGGGTTAGAAACATGTTATTTTACACCACGAGGATGCATCTGTACAGACAAGTGGCTGCACCACATTATTCTGTTGTATCCAAACGATACATTGGCCCAGATGTAGACTACTTCTCCCTGTTTCAAGCAGCAGACCTGTGGCTGATGAGGGTGGACTTTGTGTTTGAGTTCCCTCGTCCCACCATGCCCAATGTTGTCTATATGGGTGGGTTCCAGTGCAGACCTGCAAAACCTCTGCCTCAGCACCTGGAGGATTTTGTGCAGAGTTCTGGTGACCATGGGTTCATCATCATGTCTCTGGGGACGTTAATTGGAGAACTTCCTCATGACTTAGCTGATGAGATCGCTGCAGCTTTTGCTAAATTACCTCAGAAAGTTATCTGGAGGCATAAAGGTGAAAGACCAGCCACTCTGGGCAACAACACTTTACTGGTGGACTGGATGCCACAGAATGACCTCCTGGGACACCCAAAGATTAAACTGTTTGTTAGTCATGGGGGAACAAATGGAATTTATGAAGCTATATATCATGGTATTCCAATTGTAGGCATTCCCATTGTGTTTGACCAAGCTGACAACCTTTCCAGATTGAGAGCAAGGGGTGCTGCAATGGTTATAGATATTTCTGAATTAGATAGGGGAGCATTTCACAGTGCCATACAGGAAGTCCTAAATGAGCCATCCTACAGGATGAACATGCAGAGGCTCTCCAGGCTGCACAGGGATCAACCGATGAAACCACTGGATACTGCCATCTTCTGGATAGAGTTCGTCATGAGACACAAAGGTGCAGCTCATCTGAGAACAGAGTCCTACAGACTACCGTGGTATTCCTACTACTCTGTAGACGTCATATTATTTTTGATAACAGTTGCATTAGTTATGTTGTTATTTTTTTCTGGGTTAGTATGGTTGTGCTTCAGATTGTGTTTGAAGAGGAAAATGAAAAGTGACTAATAAGTAAATGTTCATTAAATTGGTCATTGTGTTAAAAAAAAAAAAAAGAGGGTGCAGTGTTTTACTTGTGGTCTTTTCTTTTGGTTGATTGTAAATATATCTTGTGTGAAATGTGTTTTTTTTTTTTTTTTAAATAATAAAAAAAACCTTTGACTGTCATCTTGATAAGTGAGGTCTGATTACTACGCATGAACCAGAATTAACACACACAGAAGAAACAAGTATTGTACAGGTCACCACACTATGTGACCACACCATTAAGGCATTTAGTTGTTGCTTTTTCAGGAAGACTGAACTATGAAAGTGACATAAAACTAACTGCCATTACTATTTTAACCTAAGTTACTAAACATGAAACACAGGAAGTTGATAAAACCATTCTCAAAGGTTTTGTTTTACACACATTCACCATTGTAACTAACACTTGCGTAACAAGTAAACGTCAAGAATTGCCTTGTTTTGTGCTTTCTTATCAGCTGGATTATCATGAACATATGAATATGGTATCAAAGTCCTTTCAGAGTAGACATTGGTAAAACTGCTCTCAGGCAATGGAGAAAGACGGGGGGAAACTGCACCAGCTGCCAGCACAAGCAAGGTAACATTATCAAGTTTGAATCTTTTGTCAACAGAATTTACATCAATATTAGATTTATAGCTTCTGTGTATTTTGAGCTTAACCCTTAAATATACTTTCCAAATTTACGAATGGTTTTGATTCTGGCACACACTTCTGAAAAATGAATAAAAGTGGATAACAGATAAAGATGGACTAGATTTAGACAGTAACAAATTCAGTGAGATTTCATTGATGGAAAAAAAATCTGCTCTTTTTTTTTAGAATGAATTGGCCGTGGTACTGGAGCATTCTCTGCTTGACCTGTTCAGCAATAGTTCATGGTGGTAAAGTTCTTGTGTTTCCAGTGGATGGGAGCCACTGGGTGAACATGAAAGTTATTATAGAGGAACTACACTCAAGGGGTCACCAGGTGTGTGTTGTGAGATCACGTGACAACTGGTACATCAAGGAAACCTCCCCATTCTATACGTCACTTACACTTGATACTGAATCTGGATTTGATGAAGAGTTTTTAACCAAATTCGTGGCCCAGTTACTAAGCATCCAGAGGGAAGGGAAATCTGCATGGATACGTTTCAAACTGGAACTGGAACAAGGGAGGAAATCCATTGAGATGAATGAAAAGATGTCCAAAATGGTTGAGGTTCTTCTTGAAAACAAAGATTTAGTACAGTCACTGCAAGATGCCAAATATGACCTCATCCTGGCAGATCCTGTTGTCCCAGGTGGTGCCATACTCGCCCACTACTTGAGGTTGCCTCTTGTTTTTAATGTCAGATGGACGGGTAAAGGGGAAGGTCATTTTGAAATTGCACCTTCTCCTCTTTCATATGTTCCACTGACAGGGACTGAGCTATCAGATAAAATGAGCTTTCTTGAGAGAGTTCTTAACGTCATTATTTTTGGCATAAATGAATATTGTATTGAACAATATTTCACACCATGTTATGATGGCTTAATCAAAAAATATTTAGGCCCAGATGTCAACTTCCGGTCACTTTTTCAAGCAGCAGACCTGTGGCTGATGAGGGTGGACTTTGTCTTTGAGTTTCCTCGTCCCACCATGCCCAATGTTGTCTATATGGGTGGGTTCCAGTGCAGACCTGCAAAACCTCTGCCTCAGCACCTGGAGGATTTTGTGCAGAGTTCTGGTGACCATGGGTTCATCATCATGTCTCTGGGGACTTTGATTGGAGAACTTCCTCATGACGTAGCTGATGAGATTGCTGCAGCTTTTGCCAAATTACCTCAGAAAGTTATCTGGAGGCATAAAGGTGAAAGACCAGCCACTCTGGGCAACAACACTTTACTGGTGGACTGGATGCCACAGAATGACCTCCTGGGACACCCAAAGATTAAACTGTTTGTGGCTCATGGAGGAACAAATGGAATTCAAGAGGCAATTTACCATGGGGTTCCAATCCTAGGCCTTCCATTAATTTTTGATCAGCGTGATAACTTATTAAGAATTGAAGTTAGAGGAGCAGGAAAGGTAATTGATATTTTTACCATGAATGGAGACATCTTTTTTGAGGGTATTCAGGAAGTCCTGACTGAGCCATCCTACAGGATGAACATGCAGAGGCTCTCCAGGCTGCACAGGGATCAACCAATGAAACCACTGGATACTGCCATCTTCTGGATAGAGTTCGTCATGAGACACAAAGGTGCAGCTCATCTGAGAACAGAGTCCTACAGACTACCGTGGTATTCCTACCACTCTGTAGATGTGGGGTTGTTCTTGGTTGCAGTTGTGCTGCTCATTCTTGGGGCATTTGTTGCCTTAATAAGGTGTTTATGCTTTAACCTTTGTCTGCGAAGAAAAATTAAAAGTGATTAAAAAGCTCTAATAACAAAGTAATAATAATAATAATAATAATAATAATAAGCCTAATAAGGTGTTCCTTATTCCTTCTGAGAGCAAAAATTAAAAGTGGTTAAAAGGTCTAAGTAGCACCCAAAAGTTAAATCACATTGTATAAATATTGTGTATTATTTACACCGAGATTTGATGGGGATAAGATGAATACATTTGTAATAGCTATAGTATTGTTTTCTTGGTCTTGTCATGAACCACCCTGACCCTCCCTTGCCTCCTCCTGTTTCTCCTGCTTTGGAGATCAATGCAGTCAACTCACCTGCGCTGGGAGCACACCTGCTCTCAATCATCTCATCAGCCACTGCCTTCCTTCTTATATCCCGGGGTTGGCGATACTCATTGCCAGTTTGGTGTTGAGACTTTATATGGTAACATCATGAGTCCTTTTGACTCCTCACCACTCTAAGCTTTGTTCCCTGTTCATGTGTGTTTGGATTAATTCCTGCTTTCTTCTGTGCAAGAGTCTGGTCATTGTTTGCCTGTGGTCTTCACTGTGTTTCTTCATCATCTCACCATCCCTTGTTACTGTTGGAAGAAGATCATCTTCACCTTTTTGTATAAACTTTTGAATTGTTTTGTCTCTGCTGTTCAGTGACTTTAATAAATCTTTAAAACTGCTCATGCTTCCTACATGCTTGCTCTTGGGTCCAGAAATATACACGACAGGTCTATTTATATAAAAAAGGTCAACAGATTTGAATAAGATATTTGATCTTTTCTTTTTTTTAACTGTTCTTCCTTTTGTTTCGCACAGCAATTTAGGACTCTGTCCAAGTCTCATCCATTCTGATCTTTCACGGATTTAAACAGTGTACTGTTTGTGTGTTGCACAGACTTTAATTTTTGTCCTACTCCTGATTTTCTGTTAGACACTTTTGGATTTGCCAACCTTCCTTTTTTTATGCATTTGATTTTTTTTCCAGGTTGAGTTTAGATTGTGTTGTAGATGGAAAAAAAATTAAATATTAAGCATAAATCTTCATCTTTTGTGTTTTTAACTGATTTAACTGATTTCTTCTAGCCTTGGTATAAAATTGCAAGTAGCCGGTCATAATGTAACAACTTTACTTGTTTACTTTGGCTTTTATTTGTCTTGATTATTCTGCTCTCATAAGAATGACCTTTTATTGAGTGAAATAAAACAAAAGTGGGTAGTCATTTTTTAATAATTTACAGCAACATCACTGCACACTAAATGTAACGCTGTGCAAGTATTTGGGTACCTGAAATTTTCTGTCAAAAGTGTGAAAGTGTAGAATGAGTCCGTTCAGGATGGTACTTATGATTGATGCATTAGAAAAGAAGTGAGATATGTGAGTCACTGGACTGGCAGACATGCTAGACTGGCCAAAAACAAGGTAATGAAAAGCAAAGTTAATTTCTCAAATGCAGTAATTTATATGTGTGTTGAAACCTAGTTGTGGCTGTACATTTGTTTGCAGATGAAGACGACACCCCTCTTTGTTTCAGGGAGAGGATAAAGACAACAGGGCCTTACAAGGAGGCTAAGGAATAAGCTCTGCCACAGGCTGAACATACACGCCCCAGTTTATACACTTAACTGGGGCTTTGGATATATTGTAAATGCCAAGAAATACAATTAAGGACTAAACTACTGCTACAGTGTTGGCAGTGACAGACCTGTCAAGGAATCATTGAACTAGTGCAAAACAAAAATGCAGTACTTTATCATTTTACTCTTCACTCTTGTATTTTTTAAGCAAAGGGGTAAACCTACCCAGGGTAAAGAGGATACTCTAAAATCAATCACTTTACAATATCTGCCAGGTACTCAAAGTGCTTCATACAGAAAGGGAAAAAAAATAAGGGCAGTCATTAAGTTAGCAGAAATAAAATAGACAATAAAATTAAGAATCAATAAAATTAAACAAATGTATAATAAAATATAAATCAATGGAGTTAGAAAATATGTAAAAGATCAGAGGGAAAGTGTCACTATGCTAATTTCAAAAGCCATTCTAAATAAATATGTTTTTGAGAACTCCCAGGTCAGTGATAAAATGCAGATCAGGGTGTAACCTGTTCCACAGTTTGGGAGCAGCAACAGCAAAAGCAAAAATGGTCACCCCACTGTTTGCATCTTGACCAAATTCACCAAGCTTTGCTGTGAATTTCAAAACAATAAAAATTCAAATGTATTAGGCCTAACATTATTGGTATTAATTCACTTCGTAAAGAGACACTAAACTAAATAATTCTACATTGTAGTTAATCACACTTACCAAAAAAACGTAATTCCGATGACTAAAACTTGGCGTTTTGGTGTTTAGATTGAAAAGATGTGACTAAAAGTCAGTCTTATACTATATGATCAACCTGTCAATGAGTTTAACTTGTGCAACATGTGTATGTAATGCTCAAACATGTCTTGAGTAAACCACGTATAATAGACCTTTTTCACAGCAGCTATTTGTTGGCATGAAATAGTAGGAGAAACACAGGTTTGACCAATAACATTAGGGTTCCATTCCAGGTTTTAAAGAGCCATGGTTGTGTTATTGTTGAAGTGTAAATGTAGGTCACACTAAATATTTGATATTATAGAAGCATTTTTGTTGTTAATGATGTTATTTTCAAACTGCATATGTGTTTCTCCATATTTTTTCAGGATGTGTTCCAATAAAGTGATTGAGGAATAATTGTACAGTATGGTCATTATAGCATTGATAAAACAACAAATCTAATGGTGGCCTAAGACTTATGCACAGTACTGTATATCGTGCTTTTAGCTTGTTACAACAATCATCAATCAGAGTCATCAAACTCTCAGCAAACACTGGGTAAATGTGTTACAAACTACTAAACTAGTCTGTTCGGGCTATTTACAAAGTATCCATGTCAGCTGGGGAGGTGAGGTCTGCTCTCTCATGATCTCCTGGTAGAGAGCTCGTCCTGGTTGCAGTCAGCTCAGCTGCATTCTTAGCCTGCATCTCCATCTTTTGTTTGCAGCTTTCTCTGTTTACAAACACTATGAGACCCGGAATCATTAAAAAGAGGAGGAACATGCCAATAACCTGGGGTACAAAGGATGAAGTAACATTTGTTTAGTAGATCTCAGCAGAAATTTTGTATTTTCAGTGAACAAAATACATTGAGCTTGACATCATGGTAATACTTTCTATGGCGCCTTTACTCATTCATCATAATCTTAAGTAAAGCACAAAATATTTCAACTCACCTGAGAAACAACAAACTGCTGCTGTGACTGGAGCATTAGGTCTTGTAGGGTCACGTTGCCCTTACTTACTGGCTCACACCACTTCTGGGGAGCTGCCTTGTCAACTAGTACAAATCTACCCTTCCACTTTGTCATAGCACAAGCAAAGTATTGGCCATCGAGGAACAACAAAATCAGCCACACGATAGCAGGAACGAAACTGGAGAAGGAAATACTTTTCCAGCACCCTTTATCAAATTTACATCCTTGAATGATCAGCATCAAGGTGAAGGCCATTAAGGCAGGAATGATGAAGAATGCTGATGAAAACACTCCATTCCACGTAGGGTTGCAAGGACACTCAAACTCCAGTTCCACCAGCTTTTCTAGTCCCATGAGAATAAAGCCAAAAACCGCATTTGATACCTTTTACTACTTCATTTTTCAGCCTGGTGAGCCATTGTTGTCTACTTTCCATACTAGATTGGCAGAAAAATGAAAGCAGTTGCTGAAAAAAGCCCAAAAGAGGGTCTACTGTTGTGAACACAGTGGCAGCAGCAAAGTGACGGGTAATGAACACAGTGGTAAATTTCCCCCCTCAGGCAAAATGCTCTTTTTATAATGATTAGATCTTTCTCACCATATGTGTCCTTTCCCCTCACAAACCGGGATCCAGCAAAGACCTGGGCTTCAGGGAAGTACAGCTTCTCAACAAAAGAGGTTTGTAGTTGGCATCTCTGTTCTCCATGAAGTCCAGGCTTGCTCAGTGGATCCCATCCTCATCACCAGTTTGTTGTGGAAATATTGGTGAGAAAAGAAATAAAAAGCCTTTCATTCAGGAATAGTCTCTCTTCTTTTAATAAGCAAAAAAGATTACAAATAATGTCTCCTGAGGAAGAACAGGCTTAAACGCTATGATTCAATATTACCCCCTACAAAAACACAGTCACTCAGTTTAATACATTAACATGGTTAGGTGTGGCTGGACACATTTTTGTGCAGCTGCTTCTGCAGGTTTGAGATAAGAAGGTGGCTGTGGTTGCTCTTGGCATCTGTCTTGAAACCACCTCAGATGAAGTCTGATTAGCACAGGAAGCATGCATTCATTTGCAAATGTTATGATGATATAAGAGCATAACATGGTGCAACACCCTATTCATTATCAATCTTCCCACAACAAGTGGGATTGTTTTTGCTAACTCTCAGCAAAAACAGAATAAATGCATTACAAACTACTGCTTTACATGTACATACAGGTAAAAACAACATACTGTGACACATCAGACCAGTGCAAATACAACTCTTGCTTATAATTCAACAGTAAACAAAACATTTACTGTTTTCAGTTATTTACACAGCCTCAAACAGCAGTGTAACTGATCACTAGTATGTTTATGGAGGAAAAATATTTCCAAAAGTGTTGACAGTGGTCATGAAAAGTTATAGTATAGTCTGTTCAGGCTATTTACAAAGTATCCATGTCACCTGGGGAGGTGAGGTGGACGGTGTTTGCTCTCTCATGATGTCCTGGTAGAGAGCTCGTCCTGAGTGCAGTCAGCTCAGCTGCATTCTCAGCCTGCATGTCCATCTCTTGTTGGCAGCTTTCCCTGATTACATACACTATGAGACCCACACAGATGAAAATGAGGAGGAACATGCCAATAACCTGCGAAACAAAGGATGAAGTAACACTTTGTTTAGTAGATCTCAGCAGAAATTTTGTATTTTCCATGAACAAAATACCCTCCACTGAGGGTCGCGGGGTGTGCTGGTGCCTAACTACAGCTGACATAGGGCAAGAGGCAGGGTACACCCTCGACAGGTCGCCAGTCCATCACAGGGCCACATAAAGACAGACAATCATTCACACTCACATTCACACCTATGGGCAATTTAGAGTGTCCAATTGGCCTAATCCCCAAATCTGCATTTTTTTGGACTGTGGGAGGAAGCTGGAGAACCTGGTGAGAATCCACGCACACATGGGGAGAACATGCAAACTCCGTGGAGAAGGGCCCCTGTTCCGACCGGGTATCGAACCCAGGACCTCTTTCTGCAAGGGCAAGAGTGCTAACCATTACACCCGTGTGTAGTGGTTAGGCCCGCGCCTTTACTCATTCATTGTAATCTTAAGTAAAGCATAACATATTTCAACTCACCTGAGAAACAACAAACAGTTGCTGTGACTGGAGCATTAGGTCTTGTAGGGTCACGTTGCCCTTACTTACTGGCTCACACCACTTCTGGGGAGCTGCCTTGTCAACTAGTACAAATCTACCCTCCCAGTTTGTCATAGCACAAGCAAAGTATTGGCCATCGAGGAACAACAAAATCAGCCACACGATAGCAGGAACAAAACTGGAGAGGGAAATACTTTTCCTGCACCATGTATCACATTTACATCCTTGAATGATCAGCATCAAGGTGAAGGCCATTATGGCAGGAATGATGAAGAATGCTGATGAAAACACTCCATTCCATGTAGGGTTGCACGGACACTCAAACTCCAGTTCCACCAGCTTTTCTAGTCCCATGAGAATAAAGCCAAAAGCCACATTTGATACCAGAGGACTTTTACTAAGTTCATTTTTCAGCCTAGTGAGCCATTGTTGTCTACTTTCCATACTAGATTGGCAGAAAAATGAAAGCAGCTGCTGAAAAAAGCCCAAAAGAGGGTCTGTCGTTGTGAACACATTGGCCAAAGCTAAGTGATGCGTAATGAACACATTCAGTAGTAAGTTTTCCCCTCAGGCAAAATGTCACACTTCCACTCTGATTGGTTTTGAAAAAAGGAGGGTGCGCTGTCTGCAGTGACATTTCCTCCACTGATTGGCCTGTGCAAGGTTTCAGGTGGGGTTACGTTTGATGGGTGGGCTGTAAAGTGGAGGGAAGTTTGTTCTGCAGTCGAGCACAGACTGACCCTCTGCAACAGTGCAGCAGAAAACGGAGGTATGGAGATGTAGTTGTGTATAAAATGGTTAAAACAATGATAATCACCCTGAAGAAAACACACACAATCTAAAGAAATGTGCAAGTTTTCAGATGAAAGTTATGATTAAAGCAAGGTGTCAGACTGGTTATAAATAACAAAAGCAGCCAATGTTGAGTTGTTTTTTTTTTCAATAGTAAGTTGTCAATAGTTAAAAAAAAAAATCCAAGGTATGCAGCCTATTTTCAGTTTACCTTAAACAGCCACATGAGGTCGCCCATGCAGCGGAGGCCATGTTGATCTGTCAAAGGGATGTGGCACACACAGTTTGAGAACACCAGGGCCACTGATGTGGTGACATAATTTTTAAATGACCCCGGTGAGCTCAAGAGCATCATCATAATCTCCTCACGTAAAAACCTGACAAGAGCGAGTATTTAGGCTCTGGGGAAAAAAGGCTTGAGGGATAAAGGCTGTGACTGCTGAAAAGTGCAGGACTGCTTTCACTACATAACCACTTGCAAGTTTTATTCTTATTTTTTTATTTTATTTATTTTATTCATGACAGTTCCTCAACATCTCGCTTTTGGACACCTGTATCACTTACTCGGTATATAATGTGTGACAAATCTGACTCCACTGGTCATAAACCAGCTGACAATTTACAGGTTTGCAGCAGATGTTGAACAGAGTGAAGGAGATCATAGGTCATTGGTGTTCTGGCTCTGAGAGGGACAGTTTCCTCCTATTGGCAGAGGGTGGGAGTGTGCGTAATGTACGAAATGTCATAAAAAAAACATTAAGCTTATCCGATGACGTTAACCGTCATAATAATCAACGTCCGTTTACAATCAAGAATCACGTGTGTGCGTGTGTGTGTATGTGTGTGAGGGCGACTTATCTACGCTCATGAGCGCATAGGGCACGCGCAGCTCGTCGTTGCTGCCGTTGGTGTCCTTCCAGCATCTGTTCCTTTTTTTTTGTATTAAAAATAGACCGGTACTGGTCGCAGACTGTGTTTCGGCTCCATCACTTCCCGTCAGGAATAATTTGTGCGCCACTTTCATTTTAATCACCGAATCCGTGACCGCGAGAGCGCAAATGCGCATCGGTCTGCGCATCTTTGAATCTTCAGAACTACACCGAGGACAGTCTCCCTGACACCCAAAGACCTGTCCTCCGCGCACCGACTAGGCTCCTTCACCGCCTATGGCTGCTGCACATCGGCATCCCTGAGCCGCTGGCCCCGTCGCGGACACTTGAACATCCCAGTTCTTTGAAGGTCTTTGGATACGTAGGGCCACGTTCCTACAAACATTTTTTTTTTTTTTTGCATCGTCCTTTATCAACCCGGTCCTATGCTGGGCCCATCTCTCTAGATCCTGTGATCAATACACGAGCTCTCCTCCTCCTCCTCCCACATTCGTCCGACCGAGACCCTTCTCCTCTCATCATGCATCCTTACGCAGTGATGCTAGCGGTGCTCCTTCTGGGGAACTTGGTGGTGCCTTTCGTCTCGGCTCAGAACGGTAAGGACGCAGATGTGACCATGTCATGATTGTAAACAACGCGTTGAGGTAAAAGCGACTTGACTTAAAGCGAGGACAGGACGCCGAAGGGAAGGTTTCCAGAGAGGTTTTTGAGGATGACTGCGATCAGAGCCTCTGCTGTACTGTTCTGTAGTTTCACACTATCTCGACAGCAAAAGGCCAGAGGGAATCACTGACCACACGATGCAGCCTCTTAGGGTATAAACTGAGAGAGAGCTGGAGGAGACTGACATTTGTGTGTCCCCCCCCCCACCTGCATGGATAATTTGATTTATAGATATGTCTGACTGAGCTGTCACTCTTGTGTTTGTGTTGTGTTGTCAAAATTGCTTTGAAACAAACAAGTAGAGTGGCTGCTGGGAGCAGAAGTGAGGTCTGTACCTTCATGTACTTTAATTATAGATTACACACACAGTAGTTGCCTTTGGGCAGCTTATGACTGTTAGTGTGCTGTGAATTTATGGGGGGTTGGGTAGCACAGTGTCAGGCAAGAGTAACCTGTTCTAGACGCTGATCCACAAATTTGTCCACAAATACAAAGCGCAATTGCTGCTTGTGTGCGTGTGTGTGTATGTGTGTGTGTGTTTTTAAAAAAAACTTTTTTAAATGCGTAAAACTCTCGTGTCTGTCTATTTCAACACACTATTGCACCATCTTTTTTTGTAATACCATCTAAGTGGACTCAACTATAAACTTTACCCAATTAACTGTCCTATTTCCTCACATTATTATTATCTGACTAGGACACATGAGGCATGGTTGATAGTTAAGTTGATTTTAACTTACAAAGACTCACTGTGCATTAATCATATATACTTTGCTTTAAATAAACACCAGGAACATGCTGTTGGGTGTTCCAGGTCATCCTCCTCATATGCAGCATGTCCGACTCTCTTGAATCACATCACCTCGAGGGGCACACAAATCTGCAATCATTCATTTATTTTTTTCAACATTTAAAAGAACCTCTATACGTTTCCTGAGCACCAAAGTTATTTCATGTGCAAATTCTTCAAACCCCCGTGTTGACAAATAAATGACATTGACATGACTTAATCTACGTTCAGAGTAAAGGATAACTCACATAATTACTAATTAAGTCTGCCTACTTAAAATGTTAATACTTAAATGTCCATCTAATTTTTGAGTGGGATAATCGGACAGCCAATTAGCATAATTTGAAGAAGAATCTTACTCCACCACTGCCATATATTTCCATGTGATTTCACAAGTATCAGAAATGAAGAACAAGGATATTTGAGTTATCAAGGATATTTGAGTCCAACCAGGTTATTTGCGCTATTTCTTTATTTTGGTGTTATATGCACTAAACAGAATATGCAGAGATGAAAAGAACTGTGGAACCATAGATGGTTATACAAGAAGTCATGGAATTAACAAGTCTTCAACTTGCTATTAAATACAAAAAAACACTAAACTATCACAGCAGTTGCTTAACAAGGTGTATTCCTCTCTTCTTTGTTAATTTTGCTAAAATACTTGAAGTATGTGCAGGCACAGGTTGTCTGATCTTGCTGTCTGCGAAATCCGATACCTAATACAGCCTCTATTGTTTAATTAAATCCAAACAAAGGCATTCCATACACTTACTGTGCTCTTTGCCCCACTCTTGGTGCCCATTCACTTAGGCCCAGATCTTACCACAGAAACACACCGGCACATGTACACATGTACACAGTATGTACACATGTACACAGTATGTACACATGTCCCAGGTTCAGTCAGAGTCAGACTGGAGTCATGGAATGTGACAGTGCTTTATCTGTTTCATGCATAGATTCCAAATTTGTTATAAATATATAGCTGCTTTTCATTTCCAGTAATCAGACCCAGCATATGTCATAGATTGGATACTAAGCTACACTTATTGTTTCACATAAAGTGCAATACTGCTCACATCACATCCATCCAAAAGCCATTTGACTTCTCTCTCATAGTTCAGTTTAAGGGAAATTGGTGTACACAGCCTTACCCTAGATTTTCCTGCGATAATGTAATGCACAGTTCAGGGAGTAATGTGAAGAGAATAATAATTATAAGTGTATGAAATGTAATCACCATGTCTGGGAAGCGGAGAAAAATTGTGCCATTATTTCTTAGTATTTAGGGAGCAGTAGTCCTACTATAGATTTCTGCGACAGATATTTGGAGGACTGTAAATAGCAACCATCCTTTGCCGCGTTTCTATTTTTATCACCGAGACACAGCACAGAGAACTGTGGCTTTAAGGTCCTTTTGTGAAAGCGAATCCATTAACTCTTAATGGACAGGCTCCTTGTGCACAGCTGCATTGCCTTCTAAAGCCCCACTAGGTGGCTGTGAGGACCATTTAAGGTGAGATTGGATGTGAGCTTCATGCAAAGGGGAAAAAAGGGCTGTGCAGAACTGCTTCTGTGTCTTACATAATTTCACAGTAAAAGCATGTAGCCAGCTCCCGCTGTCAACTCTGTCGTTGCAGCCTGTGTGTCAAGACATGAAGACAACCTCTAGACGAGAGCCATGAGCTGAGCATGTTTGTTTCCAATCATTTAACTCATTCCAGTAAGTTTACAGTTCTTCAACACTGTGCACATGCACCATAAAAAGTAAAAAAGTAAAAAATAAGCTTTAGTGGATGCAGCGAGAGCCATGCAATATGTACAGCAGGCTGGCCCCTGTTCTTGAGATAAGCATTTTACAGTTATATACCATTAAATCAATATACTCATATGATGCAACAGCCCCTCCATTATCATGTAACTGTCCAGGCTTCGGACAAGGCTGCATTCATGAGTCTGGAAAATATGCTGTAGGAATTAAGCCAGCTCTTGCCCTGAGTCATGCTTGTCCAGTGTGAAATCTGATATGGACTGCACTGATTAGGAGCAGCATCACTCCACTAGGGCATAAAACACCCTGCAGGCAAAAACCACTGCACAGCTGTAAGGTGAGAAACATTTTATTCTTAATAGGGTTTTGTCAAGAGATGGTTTTTGCTGAGCATGCATGAACAAACCTACTTCATATTCATACAGTTACACACTGTCACAGCTGGAAGTTCCCAAATTTAGCCGCAGCCCTGTACAACTAACTGGTTGGAGCAGATCAAGTAAAGTGTTCTGCACAAAGACAGCTCAGTGACAAAATAATCACCAAGGTTACTTGCATTCCAACCTGGTCCACTTGATTTTTAGTAGCCTGGATATTTTAAATTGTAATATTTCAGATTCAAGGTTTTTTTTTGTTGGTTTTTTTAACTTACTGGCTCACTGGCCAGCTGATGTTAAGCATTAACAGAGTTATTTAAATTGTCAAAAATATTATCAAAGAAGCTGGGCAATAGCATGTGTTACCCTAGCAAACTGATGGTAGTAAAATACACTACCATGAAAGTGTGATTATCTATTTTTTGGCATTTCATTGATAAAAAAAATCAGTGCACCAATATTATCTAATATCTTTCTTTCTTCGGTTATATATCAAATCATTTCAATCCTGCTGTTTTGCTCTCTGAAAGAGAACCGAGGAGTATGCACTAGTTGTGATTAGAGGATGGGATTAGAACATTTCTACCCTGCACAGAGGTCATTGGGATTTAAATCTTACTAAAACTGTAGCCTCTCATCTGTGATATGAATGACAGAGCCAAGTAAAATTGTGTACTACCAGTAAAATGCAAATGGTTGTAACTGTTTTTGGAAGCATGTTTGTGTGATGTGACAAAGTCAGTGAGGGAAAATTCTAACTTTTTTTTAAACGATCATTTCAGCTTCTTTGACACAAATTACACTAAAAACCACAACTTCAGTATCGTCTGCTCTTTACTGCATTGATTACAAGGTACAACTTAATTAGTAGAAACCACAAGCTGTTTGGTCGGTCTGAAATTATATATTTTTTAAAAAAAAACAAAGTAAATTGTAAAGCAATGGAAATTCTAAAATGATGTTTAAAATAAAAAATGCAACAAGGTACATGTAGTGTAGAGGGTAAAAATGTGTCCAAAAAACTGCTTCCATTAGAAATGTGCATTGTGACACATTCTAAAAATACTGTGACACCTGTGTCACACTAATACTGGGGAGTGAGCGAGTTATGTCTAATCCAGCCTGTTCTCAGGAGTGTGTGGGTGGGTGTGTGTGAGGCTGTCATGAATGCTCTTGAATGACAACTCAATGACTCGCCTGATTTCTTTTGTGGCACCTGTCATGGCAGGACAAGTGTGGTTGTTTCTAGGTGTGTGGTGACACTCCCAGGACTGGTATGCCCAACTTTAATAGGAAGTAGGGCTAAGATTACTGAAAAAAAAACAAAAAAAAACAAAAAAACAATGCATTGGGTTTTTTTTTTTTTTACCAAAATCCTTTCTACACACACACTCAGTTCACTATTTGCTGCTGCTGCCACCTTGTGGTAATAGACGCACCACAAATTGGGTCAGTGTTTCTCAATCCTGGTCCACACACCTGATTCAAATGAATGGGTTGTTATCTGGCAAGCTAACTATTTGAATCATGTGTGTCAGAGCAGGGAAACATCTAAAACACGCAGGGCAGTGGGACCTGATGACCAGGACTGAGAAACATGAATCAGGTAGTCATCTGCAAAGAAAGGTTTATTTTTTATTATTGCCATTGAAAACATTGTATCTTTTTTTTAATTAATTGAGAATCTTTCATCTCTGTGGGACTAATCTGGTTAAATAGAGGTTAAATAAATACATACATAAACACACACACACACGTTTATCAGAGTGAAGACCCTCATAGACATAATGCATTCCCTAGCCCCTTACCTTAACCATCACAACTAGATGCCTAACCCTAACCCTTACCCTAACCCTAACCTAAACCCAATTCTAACAAGTCTTAACTCTGAAAAAGCCATTTTAAGGGGTGAAAAAAAGTGAGGACCAGCCAAAATGTTTATACGATTTTTGGTCCTCACTCTGCAGCAAGTACAAGAACACACACGCACACATACACACTGCTCCAAAAAAATAAGGGGAACACTAAAATAACACATCCTAGATCAGAATGAATTAAATATTCTTATTAAATACTTTGTTCTTTACATAGTTGAATGTGCACAACGGCATGTGAAATGGATTGTCAATCAGTGTTGCTTCCTAAGTGGACAGTTTGATTTCACAGAGGTGTGACTGACTTGGAGTTACATTGTGTTGTCTAAGTGCTCCCTTTATTTTTTTGAGCAGAGTGTATATATGTATATATATATATATATATATATATATATATATATATATATACACAACTGTAATCTACTATGTCACTGTCATACCTGTTGTGACCTGTTGCCATACCATGCAGGTACCACAAAGACACCCACAAACCTCACACAAACCCACATACACACAGACACAGTCTTGCACATAAGCAGTGCATCAGTCCTAGGGGGGTTTCCTACTTGTAGGTAGGAGTCTGACTCATTCTCAAGCTGCACGCTGGTGGTGTGTGGCGAGCTGTCACTCCTCAAGGGAGCTCCTTTCTCTACCTACATCAGAGGAGCACGTAGGCTTTAATGTCTGTGACGTCCATACAGCCGTAGACAGGGCTTGTCACAGACAACTCCAGGTTATTTGGTGATACTGTTGTGCACATGCTGTATGACAATATAGTGAGCTAAAGCTTGTAAGTCAGACAAGTACTGTGCACTGCAAAGGACTTATTCATTTTGTGTTGATTCTTTGCTGCTAAACCATCCACTCAAGCATTTGACATCCTTGGCCAATTGAAACAGAGATAAACACCTTGTCTCTTTTGTGCAGTAAAGCTCACAAGAATCCGATTATATTCTTTTTGAAAAGTTGCACTCAGCAAGAAACCCCAGCATGGCATTATCTGTTTAGTTAAAATTTTAGTTTGTGTTCCATTGTGTTGGTGTAAGCATTAAATTGGTCTCACAACATTACAATACGCAACAACCGGGATTCAGTGGGAAGAGTTAGTAAAACATAACATTCCCATGTTAGTCAGTAGCGATTAGGTGTTTTAAGCAGCTTATCAAATGCAACACACAACTGGCCTTATTATGCTGCAAGTTTTACCATGAAAGATTAAGCAACCCATGTTTCAGATGCAGCATCAAGGGCTATGGAGGAGTTGATACTGAAAGAAAGAAGATATGTAGATTCTGTAGGTGCCACATTAGGAAACATTAATTTAGTAGTTTCACAAACAAAACCTAAAGTGACACTTGTCTTTCGTAAACGAGCTCTGTCATCAGGTCAGATGTTGAAACCTGCTAGAAACAGTCTCATTTACTTGTAAGACTCAGTGTTTTTTGTTTTTCGACTATACCCATTGTTTACCGACACATTTTAATAGCTATTTTTCTCCAACTGTTGCTGCACATATTTGTCCATATCTACTGTTTGCTGATCCCAACAGTAACTCTACTGTAAGTTCACCCTGTGCCTTGAAGTCAGCTCAAGTTTTAACATCTGCTGCCCATACTGTGGACTTTGAGGAATACACAAACCACATAAATATAGTAATATTGAACTGAAAAATACAAGTAGTCCATTTTACACTTATAAATATGCTTTCTATGACAAAAGTTGGCACGTAGGCGTCTTCCTGCTCATTTCTATTAAGTTGATCTGAGCTAATTTTCCCTTAAAAGAGTGCTTGTGATCTGTCCACAGCCTACAGCAACATGTTTTGTCACTTCTTGTCTTCCAGCATGCATCTAAAAATTAAAGGGTACTGGCTGGCAGCTGTGTTTTGTTTTCCTTGCCAGTGTAAGCTTTGTGTTAAAGCACAATGAAAATTAGTCAGCTAAGTGTATTTGTCTTCTATGCCTTCTATGTATTTGTCATCTGCTCCTTTTTCTGATTTGATTAGCCATCACTTTTGAGGATTTCAGTCAGTTGACTGTTCTACCCATAGTAATACTAGATAATCCCACAGTAAATATTCTGTCAAATTAAAAGTGTCGCCAGATATACTTGGATTCACCCTTTGGCTTTACAGTATGGAGTGAGCTTGAAAATAAACAAATGCTAATTACCATATCTCTAGGCTTTGCACATAGAGACATACGTTGTATGCATCTCATACCCACCAATACATCTTTGAACAGTGGAAATTCTCTTTATAATCCCTCTCTTCCCATCTTCTAATTCATTCTCATATGACTGTGAGTCATAAGCTGGTGTTGGGCAACAGACTTGTTACTATGACACTACTTGGAATCTGTGTATTGTTAAGTATGTGAAATATTCTAGCTGTTTGAACTTAGTGCCCTTTGTTCTCAAGCTTTACAAGCATTGTGCATTATAGAAATGCAATAAATAATCTGTCAAATAATCCATATAAATAGTATTTCTTCTTACCTGGTAGTTTGAACTTTGAATATATAGACATAACTGGTTTCATTGTTCGTTTTAGGAATGAGCTGAATACTGGAGTTGCCTATACTCTTTCCTTAAGGTTAATCTGTTCATGTGCTTATGATATTCACTCTGATTCACACTGAGCGGGGAAGATGGATCCGAGAGGGATCGTAAGCTGTTGCATTTAGACAGGACACATGGTGCTACCCAAGAGAACACAGGCTCTTTGTTCCAATTTCCTCCTCAATTTGGGGCAGAGTTTAGCCTTTGTTTTTGTATTATTCTAAGCACATGTTGTATACAGCTGACAGACCTCAGGGCCAGCAGGGAACACTGTCTGTGGTCCAGGTGATTTGTCAGTAGATGGGGTTCATTAAGGCTGGCAGTGTATTGTTAGGCTAACTACTGGTGTGGAACGGGGTCATGAATCAGGCACAGACATATCATCGTACACTCACAGTTTTGCTAATAATGCATTTCATTATGAATTCCCTACATGACAGTAAGGTAGGCCACAAATGATGTTTTAGGGATATGGGTGCATAGTTGGGCTCCATGTGGTGCCTGTATAAAATAGATTTTGCTTGATAAACACACATATTATCAACTGTGTGACTGGCTAAACTACCCTATTCCACTTTGGCCTCATCATGTTATGCGTACTGTGTCCACAGTACGCATAACGTACACTTAATTTCTGGTAATTTCTGGTGTTACTAACAAGAACTGACATTAGGGTTTACATTATAAAGTTATACTGTACATTTTTTATGATATTTTGAAATGTATCAATAGACACTTCAAGCTTTTAAACAAAATTTAATGAACTTACAGGAAAGGGTGTGATTGTACATGTTCACTGTAACTAACTAGCACAAGAAAGACACTCCTGTTAGACTTTATATGATCATTTTTGAAAGCGAAAGACAAGAGAAAACATGTTGCATGTTCTGCTACTATGGACTTTGGACTGGATGACTATGACTTTATCTGACAGTTGTATGGCCTTAAGTGGGACAGGAAACCATGATGCTGACCAGACTGGATTTAGGCAATCATTAACCTTTTATTAATCCGCCTATCAATGGTTTGAAGGTCTTTTCTTTTGCTTTCAATCATTTTCTCATTTGGTTGTGTGTACTCTGATTCTATATAATTTCTTTCTTTCCTGCCATCTTGATACACTTTTCCTCTCCAGCTGGGTTTGTGAAGTCGCCCATGTCTGAGACTAAGCTTACGGGGGACACCTTTGAGCTGTACTGTGACGTGGTCGGTAACCCCACCCCAGAGATCCAGTGGTGGTATGCAGAGATCAACCGAGCCGACTCCTTCAAGCAGCTGTGGGATGGAGCCCGCAAGCGTCGGGTATCCATCAACACAGCCTATGGCACCAATGGGGTCAGTGTGCTCGGCATCACGCGCCTCACACTGGAGGACTCTGGGACCTATGAGTGCCGGGCCAGCAACGACCCCAGGCGCAATGACCTGCGACAAAACCCTGCCATCACCTGGATCCGTGCCCAGGCCACCATTTCGGTGCTACAGAGTGAGTGGTCTATGTCCCGTAGTACCTGGTGGTGAACACCCGACCAAACCCTGTCCCAACCACTCCAACCCATAAAATCTGTCAAGAGCCCACCCTTCCCACAGCGGTCACTGGCTAAAATAAAACAAACAACAAACCAAAAAGAATATAAACCTCCAACCATGAATTTATTCTTATTATTTTTTAACGTTTTTAGTGTTTAAAGACTTCAGTTGAGCATCTAAATTAGTTTTGCCAGTGGTCGCCTTTTTTTGCTTTGTTTTCATCAATATAAATGTTTATTCATTTGGTTTGGACAAGATTTATGTTTTTTCCCCACTGAACCAAGTAGTCTCCAAGTCTCTTCCCAAATTCCCTTGTGCATCTTGTTGTAAATGACCACAAACCCAGGAGGCTTTACTCAGTCTTGATCTACATTTCCCTTTGTCCTCCCACAAAAAACCTTTTTTCTGACTGTCTCATGTGTCCCTTTACAATATTCAGATCATTATCTGTTTCTCTGTATTTTGATTTCACTCATTTCCTATTCCTGGATTTATTTGTTACACTTAATCCCTGAACATTATGTTGTGTCTTAAGCATTGCGTGGATTGTTTTATTTACTTCAAAGCCCTGCCTGCTAAATGCAGTGGAAACCTAGTGCTTTGAAGTAATGGTGCTTTTGATTTTGGTTTTCCCACTCTGGGCACAGTGTAAATGGGACTGAAAGAAGACACAAGGAGGGATCCCAAAGGGATAAAGGAGTGATTCCTGCTGTCATCTCCTTCCTGATAATAGCAAACATTGTCTGCTTTCAAATTTGTGGGTGGAGACAGCCATGGCCACACAAGGGCCATGGCTGTCTCATTTCTGTATGGACGAGACAAGAGATTTCACTTCCGCATGACAGTCTTTCTGTGCAGTGTTTAACCTTGTGCCTTCTCAGCCATTAAGCATGTGACTATGAATCAGTAATGACATTATATCCTCTAATTCGCTGCTCTGTGTGCAGACATTCAACCAAACTGAATTTCAGCTGGACCCTTCTACTCTGTGCATGTTTCAGTGCTCTGCCCACTGAAGCACAGGGAGATGTGGAATGTTGTTAGTCGTAGTGAAGCTCTCTGAGAAGCTCAGAGGAGTCTGATCATTGCTGGCTCTGAAAAAAGTCTGGGTTCTGGTGAGATTAGGTGTAGGGTTGGAGCAATTTCAACTTCTATAAAAAGTGCAAAAGGACCGGAGCTGTTGACCACATATATTCTGTCATTACTGAGTAAAATGTTTTTTTGTATATACATGTGGTGTCCAAATTATTACATGTATATAAAGGCTATACATAATATCCCATTGATAACAATGTATAGTTTGTAGCTGGGTAAATGAAGAAGTCTGTTTGTCATTTTGGCCATCTAGTTTATGGATGTGAATCACTCTTAATCAATATATCTACTCTGGATTTTTTTTTTTTAAAAAAAGCACTATTTACTTTCTGTTCTATTTTGCATTTGCATATTTTAACAAATGCAAATTTAACATCCAAATTGATATGGAACAAATAAAACATGCATGCATGTATCAACAAAATCTACTGAGGAACATCTTTTTAACACGTGCTTTCTAGGCTATGTATTTAAAATGACACTGCTCCCAAATCTATCTTCTGAGTATGAAACTTATTCACACATTAAGTGCACATTCATAAAATTGAAGTAAAATTGATTCAGACTTGTGTTACAATGCTTAAAAGTGAAGCTACAGCCAGCAGCTGGTTAGTTTATCTAAGCATATGTTTTGGAAACAGTGGGAAAAAGCTTTTTTATTTTACTTTTTTAAGTTTGAGCTTCTTTAAAGTTAAAAGTAACATGAATACAAAGCTAATAGGAAAAGTAGCAAGTTGTGAATTTAGTAGAGGTTACATTACTGAATATTTCTCGACCGGGAGCATTGATTTCTTTAAACATGGTTAGTTGTTTGGCCCTGTTTCCAGTATTTCTACTAAATTACGCTCCCAGGCTACTAGCCTGGCTGTAGTTTCTATTCTGTCCAACATGTAAGTGGTATTCATTTTCACTAAATGAAAAAAAATGTGGCACTACTGTTTTCACAAAGAACTGTCATCAGATATAGTTAGTGGTAACAATTTTGCCAGTATAATATTTTCTGCTGACATGTCTCAATCCATTTCTCTGTCATTGTTGATTGCTACATCAAAACATGGTTAATTGATCCAAAGGTAAGAACTTTTGTACAAAATATCAATATAAGAGTTCTGAAGTTCTGTTAAAGGCAGCTGATGTGTTGTATTGGAAGGGAGATTTGCTGAAGTTAGCATCAATCCCACTTACTAACACCATATTGTACTTCACAAGACCACAGTGAGTCACTGTGGTGTCCACTCTGCCCTCAGTCTAATGAAAGTGTAAATAAGTGATAACTGAAGTCTCTGTTGCAACCATCCTCATCCTTGGTGACCTTCCTCTAAACCATCAATTGATGACCAGCCGGAAAATTGATGCTTTTGCTTTAGCTGCTCTCCTTTTTGTTTCCCACCCTCTTGTGGCTCATTGTCTACTCCTGCTACCATTATGTCTATCCACCAGACTGGTTGTGAAATTGGCATTGTCAGTCATAATGAATGAAAATAGCCTTCAGTTACCTTAACAGATTGTAAGGTAAACCTGTGTGGAATGAAGAGTATGTCCCTGTTTGTACATAAGTGAGGACCCCCCCCCCCATCCTTGCCAGCTGATAGTCTTGTGTAAAAGTATATGTCACATCTACTTTAGCCACATTCAAGGGGTCAGTGTTTCATACCCTGATTGGTGTATTCTTACATTATGCAAGTAGTATCACTTTAACTTATTCCATCTAGCTCGTCTATTTTAAAGTAAGCATGTTTGTAGGACACTTCTCTTTAAAACTTTCCTTTTGGTATGTTAAACTCTTCTGTTCTGCTGTTAGTTTGATTGCATCACAGCAAATATGTTGAAAACTCCATAAATGTTTGAAGAACAAATGGTTCAAACCAAGCAGCTCACCCACATACTCAGGCCAACTATTTTCTCTATTTTCCAGCAGTTTCTGGTGCCTCCCTCTTGAACTTTTTTCCCCCTCCTGTAATGTAATGTGATACAAATTCATGATTTGAGACCTGTCTTACCATTTACAGTGGCATAATGTTACATACAAATGTTGCAAAGTTAATTACTATGTCTCAGCTATTTGGTTTGAAAACATGCAGTACAGATTTGGAAAATCAGATCTTATGAATCAGATCTACTGGTAATAGACTAATTTTAAGCAACCCCCCCATTATGTCAGTTGACAGCATTTCATGTTTGGTCACACAGTTTGATAGGTTTTTACATTATTCAGCTGTTACGTTGCCACAAGGTGTCCTACAAACAACCTTCAGGTTAAGTTGCCTGTGGACCACTGTGCCTCGTTAGCTAAATGTTAATTTATGTACCTCCTGTTGTGTTTGTATGCATGTCAAAGATACTATTAATAGTACATGTGGTTCTGCTTCGGGGGGAACGAGAGAGATGAAAGGGGGAGGGGGGAGAGAGAGATTCCCTCCAGCTATTGCACAGTTATTGTATAGGTTACCAGGGAAAAGATGCCATGAATGCTGAGAGAAGTCAGTGCCAGTCTCAGTATCCCTCCTTTCCTCTCTCCTCCTTTTTTGCTTTACCAGTGGCCTTGCGGCATCAGTCAGTAGTAGAATTATGATGCGTCTCCACTCTGCTCCGCCCCTTGGGGCTCCATCGTTGCCATGGTTGGCCCATCCTGGAGGAGGAGGAGAAGGAGGGGGAGGGGCAGGTCAGAGGAGGCTTCATGCTCACCACTCAAGGCAACACAAAGGGCGCCTCACCCTCCAGAAAACGCCCATACTTGTTTAATAACTAGTGTTCTTAGGAATTAAAAGCGTGAAGTTCCTAATCGAGGCATTTAGCAGTAACATTAATGTAACATTAATGTCAAGAACATGGTATTTCACAACAGTTTATTACTCAGTAGACAAAGTGTTCCAGGCATCTCATATATTTATTGTTTTGTTCTTTTTTGCACTTTTTGTCTTCACCTCATAGACACCATCCTACACAGATGATATAAAAATAACACACAGTTACTACAGCAGGGCAGGAAGCATTAAAACTGCACTGAGCCCCAGTTCTGTGATAAGGTTTGACTGTTTCTGTCTTACAGAACCAAAGATCAATGCCTCTGATGAGATCATCCTGTCAGCGGACTCCTCAAGCAAACCAGTTACCCTGCTGTGTAACCTCACCACTGCCCACACTCCTCACAAGGAAAGCTTCTGGATGAAGAACGGACAGGAGATCCCCAATACACGAACAGAGCAGGGGAACACAGCATACAGGTACTAGACATAGTTTGGGGAAGGACAATGTGGATAAAAGAGGCAGTAGTAAGGTTAAGGTGAAGGACAGGAAGTGGCTCTATGTTTCAAGTGGAATGGTTTTATTAATATTTACAGGGTATTCTATTAAAGAGTAACTGTTGGTCTTCCTGCTTGGCTAACTAACTGCTGGAACATGCTTTTAAATGGGTCACACTGCAGAGTTGCAGACATTTGTGGCTCTATAATAGGAGTTTTTGTGCATGTCCCAGACACAGGAGAGATAATATTAAAAGCATGATTGTTGTATAATCGGCTTCCAGCAGTTACTGTCACTATTCATAAGCACATAGTTTAAAATGAAAAACTGCTGTGCAAGAGTTTGCGTTTTTTATTTTATGCCTTTTTCTTATTATGAAAACACATTAACTGCAAATACCTCTAGCACTTTCGGTTTTACAGTTTGCTATTTACCACAGGCTTCCGCTTCTTGTCTTTCCTGTCCAGCCGGACCGCGGGATCCAACGGCCCCGGGGAAAACACAATTAGTCAACAAAAACTAGGAACACCAACTTGAAGTGAAGTCAAACAGGAGTCTTTTATTTGTGTACACACTTACAGAGATCTCTGTGGTCCGACAGACGAGTCACCTCAATGGGATCGTGTCTCCCTCTCTGGCAGTCAGGGCAAGCAGACCGCGAACAAGGAAGAGCAAAAACATATATATGTTGCTGTCTTCGCTCTCAGTTCCCAATAACTGTAAAAAATGTACTTTTAGTTGCCCAATCATGATACCATATAATGAGTTATTTTGTAGATTTGACTTATGAGCTGTCACAAGATGTCTGAGAGTGGCGAGAGCAAAACAGGATGTGTGTGTGTACCTCTGTGTCCTTAAAGCAAGATGTGTGTGTGCAGTACAATATTTCAGAATATTTTAACAAAGCCTGTTCCTCACATCATCACTCCTGTTCCTGTTCCACTTCCGGATTTTGTGAGATCGTTTACTGTTATACTCTGCTTACACGCTAACATTTGTACCCTTTCAATCTGTATATTCTATGCAGATGATACGCAGATATATATGCCCGTAAACACTAACGATCACTCCCAGATCGAAAATCTTGAGGCATGTGTATCTGCTGTAAAATCATGGATGAGTGATAACGTCCTACTTTTAAATGCTGACAAAAAAGAAATGTTGCTAATTGGTCTAGCAAATCTGATTCGTCAGTCTGACGAATTAAATCTCGCGATAGATAGTTGCACGATTACCGGCTTATCGGCTAGGAACCTTGGTATTACCTTTTATCCTGAGCTGACCTTCCACCAGCACATCAAGGAAACCACCAATGTAGCATTTTTTAACCTCCGCAGTATTTCAAAAATTACATCACTGCTGTCAATACAAGATGTGGAAACCCTAATTCACGCATTTGTTACATCGAGACTTGATTACTGTAATGTTCTACTTTCTGTACAAGTACCAAAAGCCTTAAGTTGGTTCAAAATGCAGCAGCTAGGATTCTGACCAGGAGTAAGAAATTTGAACATATCACACCAGTCTTAGCTTCTCTGCATTGGCTCCCTGTCCATGTGAGATCAGCTTTTAAGGTGCTTCTGTTGATTTATAAAATTGTAAATGGGCTTGCCCCCTCCTATCTATCTGAACTAATAAATTATTATGTTCCATCTCGAGCTCTCCGCACACAGAACACTGGGTTTCTGTTGGTTCCCAGAGTTAAAACAAAGTCTGTGGAATAACCTCCCTCTTGACATCAGGCAATGTGATCCTCTTGAGGTTTTTAAATTAAAACTTAAAACTTACTTTTTTACCTTAGCATAATTAATGGCATGTCTGCCAACTCACTCACGTTTGGACTTCTGATCTACCAAATATGTGAGCTGACCTCAGCTGACATATTATTAGTATAAAGATTATATAAATTAGTAAAATATCATTAAAATAAATAAAATTGACTCAAAATAAAAGTCTAGGTTATCCTGCTGATAGAAAATTGATGCTTTTCTCCAACCCCTGTTGTCTGTGCTCTGTTTCCAAGCTATCTATTAGGCCTCGGTCTTTCTCTCTCTCGCTCTCTCTCGCTCTCAGGTCATCAGGAGTTTTTCCCTCACTCGATGTGAGGGTCTAAGGATAGAGGGTGTCACCTGCTGTACAGACTGTAAAGCCCTTCAAGGCAATTTGTTTGTAATGTTGGGCTATATAAATAAAATTGACTTGACTTGACTACAGAATATTGTTATATAGCACATTATTGACAACAAGTAAGAGTAAGAAGTGTAGGGTAGGGCTTGTAGCTTTTCTCTTAAGTATTAACATTCATAAGAATAGTCCAAAACCAAAGATGTTAATTGACTTATCAAATATGGTGTTTAGATTTTTTTATGTCTCAAAATGGCTGATTGAGATTAATGTTGTGTTTTCAGTTTTTAGTATTGAGCTGTATCAGAAAACATCAAAAATTAAACCCAAAGTACTGACAAGTTGTTAGTCACTGCTGCTACACAGTGTAACCACTGCATAACTTACCACAGACTCTCCCGAGCCACAAGATACGTCCAGTTGGTCACTTCCTTGTCACATTACATCAGTGATACTCTAAAGATTACAGCTAAAATGCCTGTGGTGTCTTTTCTTGTAGAATCCAGAGGTTCTGTTGCAGAATATAACAACATAATGGCAACAACTTGTCTCCCATGGTCTACTAAACGCCCTGACGCTTTTGTGACTGTAGTCCAAATTGGGCGGAAATCAGTTGACTTTTTCCAACCTGAAATAATGGAATAAGTTGGTGTTTTTTTTTATTTCTTACAGAATCAATAAACCACGAGCGGATGATTCGGGGGAATACTTGTGTGTTTACACATTTAGCACGGCGCCAAATGCAAATGCAACAATCGAAGTAAAAGGTGAGATTCTGCTGTAATTTCCTTTGTAACGTAGGCGACACAAATATCATGCAAGACAGCGATTTCTTCCATGATGTGCTCCATTTGTTAAAACAAAAGCCATTGGCTTTTTTTAACTTCACCACATGATGACATGAGAATGAAGTCTGTGGTTTCTGCTGTTATATGGAGAGATAGAGGTGTCCTAGAAAAGTCAACCTCCTCCAGCTGTGTGAAGAGAGACGTTGACAAAAGATGTTTAAACTCATCTAGTGCTGTGGTGATGACAGTGAGCAATCGTGTGGCTGTTATCGCTCTGGACTTTCACTGAGATGACAGTCTAGCACTGCTTAAGTTCACCAAAACTCAAACAGTAGAAGAAACTAGAGAAAGTTAATAACAGTCTATGTAATAGCAAAAGGAGAGCTAACAGAGGAACTACTTGCGTTGGTTTTATTTAAATGGACAGCGAAGCCCCCATCTTCAATAAGGAACCTTCTCAGAGAAAGGGCAAGTGAATCCCTGTCGAGGAGCGGCTTGGCTGTGTTAAGTGATTAAGCCAATTTGCTGTGGCATGGCCACAGTGCATACTGAGCACGTCCTGCCTCTTGTTCTTGCGGCCGTCTTAAAGTGCTGCCTGATTGCATAACATTGGTGATGACTGTGTGTGTTCTGCTTTTACTGTGCTGTGAGATGACAGCACTCACTGCCATTCAAACCGAAGTCTCCTGGCCATCTCTGGACTGTGATTGTTGAGGCTTGTTAACTGTCCCCTGGGGAAAGAGTCAGTGTCTTGTTGAAATTGATTATGCACAATTCTGTCATCCAATAGAATGATGTGATGTTAAAGAGCAGGGAACTACTGCAGGATCTACTGCATATATTTGCAGCTCTTGTGATTTTCTAGAGGTGTTGGGAAATCTTTAATGACCCAGGTAGCAAGACCACTGTCATGTTAGCCAGCTTTGCAACGTGCCTCTGGCAGCAATTCACTGAGATCCCTCGCCTACAATGTCCTTGGCACACTCATCCTTGCAGGACTCAGCTCAGAGGCAACAGATGGAGGGTTCTGTGATGTTGTAGGATTAAAGCTCTGAATCCTATCCCAGCCATCTCAGTGGCAGGAATGGACTTTATTGTCTGTCATATTAAGCTTGCCACAGATACATATTTGGTACAAGGTTGTTGTCAAAATGTAAAGATTGTTTAGTGTCTTTCTCTATGAAAATTGATTTCGCTGATTAGTCTGTCCAGATTTATGCAATTTGACACCAACCCCCAGTCACAACATGTAGCTGCAAAAATAGAAAACGTGAAAAGCAACTAATGAAGGATTTGAGTTTAACAGCTAAAGTCACCTTATACTCTTTTTCCCCCCACTGCTTTCTAACAGCCTTGACCTTGTTTCTCCTCACACATCACACTCACATCCATATTTCATCTGACCACTGTGTAGTGCACACAAATTAATAACCTTAGCAATCAGTCTGGAGTATAAGATACAGGTTTGTGTCTGTGTTAAACCCAGACTGAGGGCTGTCACTCACTGATAATGCAGTTAGGTTAAGGCTTAAATGAGTTTGGCCACTCCCCTTCTCAGGGAGCATGTGTGCACCATAATTAGAATGGAGTAACGTCACCAAAAGAGCTCAGACTCCTCCTGCTCTACTATCCATGCGCAGCTGAGAAATGCTCACTTAAGGCCTTTCCCTTATCCTGCTTAATTGCACAGGAGGAATTATTGTAATTTTCAGAATTAGTGTATAAAAGAAAAAGATTGTACAGTTATTTTCATGATGCTCTGCATAGTTGAATGACATCTGTGTCTCATCGTTGAGAAAGACTGTTTGACTTGGCATGTGTTGCAGTGCTCTATAATGCCAGAATGTAATTCTTAACCTCTGTCCTTTGTGTTGCGTTTTCATTATCGGTTCATTCATTAACAAAAGCCAGTTTACACCGATTTTCTTTTGGTCTGAAATCTCTTTGGAGGAATTTACTGTGGAATTATGGAAATTCAATGGGAACATCTGGAGGCTCTTGAAACATACTGATCCTACTCTTCCATGACCTCATTATGACTTGGAGAAATTGAAGGGCTTCTACCTATCCCAGAATTATATCCCTCATTATAAAGCCTGGATGGATAACTTGGAAAAAAAAAACAGAATGTGTCTGTATTTTAACAAAGTTATAACAAGGTCATTGTGAAAGGATTCAGTAGCAACAGTCATCACATTTGGCACTTAGAGCACATCATAGTCAAAGATGAATCAAAATTGGAGCTGTTCAAAGCTAAGAAAATAATTTGTGCTACATGGTATAACAACCATGTTAGGAAGGACAGCAGTAGACTAGACATCCGTGAAAGTCAGAATACAAGGTGAAAACCCCCATCATTGATATAGAGGTCAAATCTAACCATATAGGGTGAAAAAGTGAAAGAGAGAAATGAAAGGAAACATAACAACACAAATCCAGCTGCCTCTGTGAAGTGCTTTGTAACACTTATAGGCATGACTCAGTGTAAATGATGAACTGCTTTATATATGATTTGTAAACACATCTGAATAGAGTCCACTAAGCGTCCTCTTCACTGCAACAGCTTGAAGGCATGACACTAAGCTGCTTCAGTGAATCTGCCCTGCCACAGAGACTCTTAATTACACTCCACTCTCTTACGTAGACATCTGAATAACACCAATTATTACCATAGCCAGAACAGCCAATCATGCCTCCCTTATTCATGCCATCTGGTAGGTGTTTTAACAATCCTTTTGAAGGTTTACCTCTGCCAACTCAGCTAATTATCAGTGTTAATTATTTATTTATTTAACCTTATACAGCAAAACCTTACATCACTGGCCACAAGAGGAGTGAAAATAAAAACGAGGGGGAAAATGCCACAATGCACTGCAAGTCTGTTGGTTACCCACATCCCACCTGGACATGGCGTAAAGTGGATGGAACTTCCTACATGGTACATGTACACACACACACACATATATATATAAACTTGGGAGGTAAGGGTGATGACCAGACTGTAGGTATACTGGTGTATGCAGATGATGTAGTTCTATATTTGTAGCCTATATTTGATTTATATTGTGAGATAATATGAATGTTACATAAACAATTACATTGTGATAATATTTTTTCCCGTGGCCATTGTGTTCCAGGAACTTGACAACTCTACTGGACGCTTCTTCATCACCAACAGAGACAACTACACAGAGCTCAACATACTAAACCTGGATATAAACACAGATCCTGGGATATATGAATGCAATGCCACTAATATGATTGGAAACACTGCTGAGACCACCATACTACGCGTACGCAGCCATCTTGCACCACTTTGGCCTTTCCTGGGAGTGCTGGCAGAGATTATTATCCTTGTAATCATCATCGTTGTGTACGAGAAACGCAAGAGGCCCGATGACATCATTGATGGTAAGAAAGCGTATCTGTTACCGCATCGTTAGACAATGAATAATAAACTATGAAAGTAGATAGCGCATTATTTATGGTCAACTCGCAATTTGAAACCTTGACATCGTCTTTCTGTTTGGTGATCTTTGATATAAAAAACACTGCAATGTTAAAAATATACAGGACATGATCTCATATGCGGTCACTCTTTCCAAACACTTGGCTGTTTCTGAACTCAAATACTCATATAAATTTTAACCCCGCATCTGTTTCTTTGCTGGCAGTAGAGTAACTTTTCATAATGTGGGGTAATTAGCCTTTAACGAAACATCACATCAGTCCCAATACATAACTTAATTGGTTACTTTTCTTTTCCCTCTCCCTTCTTTCCAAATGGCAACATAATCTAAATGGGTGGTAAGTGAGAGATCCTGCATGGTTCCAGAGATTTGTATTTTTTCCCTTTCTGTCGATTTGTATGTTTTTATGAGTCTACAGTCCATCCAAAAACATTACGACCTTTGCTTGCATATGGAATTTAGGATTTAGGTGTACACCAGTCAATACAATATTAATTTCCATTCTCATCAAATGTTTTCATGGATGCTTGCTTCAATTGTTCCTTAAAATCTTTCAGTGATATTAAAGGTCTGGTTCATGACAGGAGAGTTTTTCAGCAGAAACTGAATATGCAGTACACCTAAAATGTATTTTTGATATATACCTTAGTTTATAATCTCTTTAACATAAAGACCATTAGGTTTTTGTAGGCATAGAATAAACTTTTTATCCAAAAGGTACTTTAGGCAAGGACTTTGCATCATGGAAGCCACAATCTTGTGGCACCATGTTTTTACAGCACTCTGAATGGAGTAGAGAGGCCTTCATAGTTCACTGATGTACATGGGCAAAGGAAGGGTGAGAGAAGGAATCTTCTATTTGGACAAGTCTGGGACTGAACAATATAACTAAACGTCATCTATCTATCTAAACTTAATCTAACATGGACAAATAATTCAAAAGAAAACACAGGAAAGGAAAGGAAAGGAAAGGAAAGGAAAGGAAATAAATGTAAAACTGAAATAAACACAGGGTGTAGTCATATTTGTTCTTTTTTTTTTCAAGGAGACATTATGTAAATATAATTTCAGCATTAGGTTTATCAAATCTCAATCACGACATGCAAATTCACTTTTTTCCTATTTAACAAGCAACCATGCTTGTGAGGACACACTCCCATGACAAGAATGTGATAAGATGAAAATGTCTGGGAAGCCCAGAGGCATCCTGCTCTCCAAAGGTTCTGTTTGTCCTCAATGTGTGTGACATGAAAACAAGCACACATGCATAACCAAAAACAGCAACCACATGAGTATGAATCATTAATGCTGGGCAACAGTTGTACAACCAAAAAAGTCTGAATACAGACTTATCAAATTTGATTGGATTAGAAAATCCTTATTGTCTCTGAGGGGCAATTAAATTTACTACAGAAATGAAAATGAAGCTTGTGTTGCATCTGACAATATTCAAATTATATAATGGCATTACTTTTGAGTTTACTAAGAAATGCATCAGTTTATAATAGCAACCAGACCACATGGCTTAAAAGTATTAATAAGTTATCTATATTCACTGTTAAATTAATTTATCTTCTAATCAAATTAGACACAATAAACACATCTGCCACCATTTGTCTACACTTTAAATGCAATATCTTTATTTTCTTAAATGGCATAAATTCTAGCTGTTTATAAGTCAGATTACATTCATGAAAAATACCATAGTTATCAATCATGAGCCCCTTGCTTTATCCTCCACCTGGGGGTTTTGGGGGGCTGGAGCTAATCCCAGCTGACCCCCTCTACACATCACCAGTACCATTGCAAGTTGCAACATACAGAGACTGTCATGTGACTGTGTTACATTATTATTGGTTTGTTAATTGCTTATTAATGCTAAATATATATATATATATTAAAAAAAAGTAGCTTGCTCACTACATTTGCACATATACACAATTCTCCAGTTCTTGTAATCTCTGTGCATGGCCTCTAGTTTGCATCTACAGGAAAAAAATTATGCGATTAAGGTGGATTATATTTTCCATGTTTATGCCATTCAAATCAGGAACAAGGACTCCCTTCTTACAATCCACAGTTTCTCTAAAATCTCCTTTTACCATCCCAGTTTTCCGCAGTTTTGGCCGCTGTCTGCCGGCAATATGAATTGTGGTCTCATACTGTAGCTGTGTTTGAACACCGTCATACTCCACTCCCAAAGGGCTGTGAGCTTGACATCTCTGTCCTGTTCTTCAAAATCAGTTGTATAATGGGATGATTTGCTAAATAACAGCTTCCTCTTTGTAAGAAGGCACATGAAAGCTAAAAAATCATTAATAATTTTCATCACATATATATAAATATATTTTTTTAAATGAATTTTAAAAACAATTATTTGTTACATTCTTGCAAAGCCTTTCCAGTAAACATTGCCTTTACATAGTTTAGGTTTGAGCTATGGAAAAAATGGTGCGACAGGAAGGCCAAAGCTCCAAATGACCTGCTCATCAAATGATCACAGAACCATGTTTTGTCTAACAATATAACTGCCATAATCTGCTCCATATTAATGCCATGGAATGCTGCTAATGCTGCAAATATCTGACCTACGTGTAACTGCATGGGAAATTTATCTGTGACTGGTTACTTAACACAACATTTTCATCTGTATGCCAAACGCCAACCACCTTGCCACACCCAAGGTCTACCAATTAACTTGTCTTGCAGTGCAACAATGTTCAGATTGAATTGCCATGTCCTCCTCCTGCAGTCTCTCTTCCTGTCCTTTATTGCCCAATAATATCTTTATGTTTGTCCCACTGAGAAACCATGGATTTTCATTAAAGCTTTGATAATCCGAATTGATACGATATGAAAAGTCATATTAACCCCTGTCCTGTGCACTGCAGAGAACTGATAGAACCTTTTAATGTTGCTCCGTTATGATGTTGCGCACAAATACTAGGTCATTCACTATGCCATAGCTTCATGTAATTATGGTTTTAAGTGAGCCGTCTTTAGCTGTTCTACTCTTTTACGCTGAGTCTGAAATGAACTAGTACCCCATGAGACTCAGATGCCATGTGATGCTTTGCAATAATGCTATGGTTGTTTATCAGATCACAACGGCTTTTTTTTTCTTTTTTTTTAATTTTGATTCCTTCTATTGCAAATATGTCACTGCTGACCCTTTTCACAAGCAAGAGTTTTCCGTGTCTTTTAAGCAGCCTGTAGGGATTCAAACTCACGTGTTTGTGCTTAGAGTTTGCCTTTGAAGACTGTTTGTCAGACACTAAGCTTGTGCCTACAAAGATGTTCAGCAGCAGACTCTGATGTCCCTCTTGTCAGAGCTTCCTACGACCCAGCACCTCAAGCTGCATTGTCGCACAGGCACAAACAAATTTCATGCTCTTTAAATTACAATTTTGGATTCCTGAAAATACAGTAATTGAACAACGGCCTGGGAAAAGGGGAACTGTAAACTATTAGCTTTGTAGTGCACTAAAGTGTATGCAGCAAATGATACTTACAGCACAAGAACAGTATTTTGGTATTTTTCCTTCATCGTATATTTGACCTCTTTGTTCTGTTTTTCTGTCTGGTTCCGTCCCCATGTCATACAGACGATGAACCAGTTGGACCAATGTAAGTAAATATTCTTACCGCTGTACTTAAAATTCCTTCTCACTAATGTAATTTGAGCTGAGGTTACTTTTAGAACACTCAATCATAACTGTTTATTATTGTAGGAAAACAAATTCAACAAACAACCACAAGGACAAAAACATTCGCCAGAGGAATACAAAATAAGCAATTTACTCAAGTAAGTAACTGCTGTTGAGGTTTGGGTCTGAATATAAAGGTCATTCTGAGAATTAACCACACTGAAGCTTTCTCTTGGTTCTATCTTCACAGGTGAGATGCCTAAAACTGCGTTATTTCTGACAACATGAAGGTATCAGCAATGGATAGATCTCCAGGCGGTTTTGAAAAAAAGCATATCTTGTCTCATTTTATGAGAAACAATATCAGCATAACACTGGCAACAATAAGAACATAATGGCTGTCTTAAGCATGCCTTATTCAGTCTTACATGGAGATTTCAGGATGACGAATAATGACTAAAACCACCACAAAGGTGTACACATTTTTAATGTGCTGTTGATGTCTCTCTTTATTAATTTCATCATGTCCTCAAATGAGGTGATCCCTTTTGTATTACATATCATGTACAATGCATGCAAGATAATTACGCAATAGGATATTCAGAATATAGATTTTCTGTTGTTGTCCCCTCCTTGTGGCTTTTATTGCATCCAGAACGACCTATGTTTTTTAATGGAGTCATCCTTATTACACATGTATATCATATGCATATATATGTGATAAATATATAGTTTTATTCTTGAAAGTTTGTACAGCATATCATGGTCATTTAACTATGTTTGATTTTGTGACAATAAGTCCACTTTTAAAATAATTTTTATTGTGAAGCTGGGGCTTCATTGACTGACAGTATTTAAATTTAATTGAGAGTGATTACAGAAAATGTGTGTTGAACTATCATAACTAAAATGATAATGTGTATTATTTTTATTTTCCTTCCAGAGTAACTTAGGTGTCTTGTATATGTTGAAGTATGAGTGTTCAAATAATAGGAAATCTGTAAAAAAAAAAATATTTTTTTTATATTCCCCAATTTCATGAACTGATTTTTATTAGATTTTTTTTCTCTTTAACTGTATAGCATGGCTATAATCCTATGCAATATGTATTCTTAAATAGATATATGGAGGGCGGTTTGTTTTCCTCAGTGAAGCTTTAATGTCGTGGGATCACTTGGAAGCTGGCATAGCAAAATTCACTGCTGTAGCTGCATGACTCCTGTTTGAATCAAATGTATCCATGTGTGTGGTGGTGGAAATGGACCTGCAGTAAGGTGGGGTCAGGGGGACCAGAGTATATAGCCACGAACATGAGTGAGACCAATATTTTTTTCTGAATAAAAAGCTAAATAAATGAATGAATTCCTTTTTTTTTTTTTTTTTTTTGGTTTGCAAGTTCTTCTCTAAATATCTGAATTCAGTGCAATTAAAAACATGCCCTGTGGGTCATATACCATAGAAAACTATGTAACAACATTGGAAACAATGTTGGCATAACAACACGAAACAGTCCACCACCAGGCACTGCCTACACAAAAAGTGTATAAGAAAGAAAAAACATGCCTAAATAGAATAACTTGACCTCTCAACTGTTGTTGAGATTATTCACTCTTGAAGCAGTTTCTTCAGCTCCCCCTCCACCTTTTCCACAAATGCATGGAAGTTTGGATCCAGCAAACAAACACGAAGGATGGGCTCCAAGTCACCTTGTGCCAAAGGGCTGTGGTGATAAACCTCAGGCAGAGTTACAGCTGCCTCTCCCAGAATGTGCTGTGAACAAGAGGATTTCAGTGAGTCAGAAAAGAAGTATTCATTTTTTTAAGCAAGGAAGGTAAATTAACCAAGCAAAGAACACACAAGTAAGACTCAGTAAATGCATGTTGCTACTTTGTGAAGTCACACAAATTGGCATTCAATATGTAACATATCTAATGTTCAGTTTTAGTAGTTTAAATACTAGATAAGTTTGCTTCCTGTGACTTAAAGCAATCAGTACCTCTGTTAGTTGCTGGATGGACAATGATCCTTGGACAACCTCTGGATTAGCTCCCACAACTTTTCCCTGCCAAGTTTGCAAACACATGGTGACATAACGAAAGAAAAAAGTTTGGAGAACATGGTATGAGACTAGAGGGTTAAGAGACCAATCAATGGCTTCATTACTAATTGAAAGATATCCAGCCCTCAAAGGCCTTTCATCTTCCCTCTGAACTCCTTCAGTGATTCTGTTTGTTAAAGGTCACTTCAAGCCCGTGGCAGAGTCCATACCTTTGTCGTTGAGCCTTCATGATAAATGTTGTGATACCCAGAAGAGCTGGGTCTAGGTTTTTACCTAGAATCACAGTTCATAATTAACCCTATCCTCAGTGTTTGAAAGTAAATAAAAGTACTGACATGAACCATAAACAATTTAATTTCTGTGTCATTTGTAGAGTGTATATATCTGATTATCAAATAATTTGTTGAATTTTTTTCCCCACCAAAATGGTCTTTTCATATTTTTTCAATGTTTTCTTTGATCGATTCGACTGTTAAAGGCAAGAATGAGGTCTGAATAAATTGCATACCAAAAGAATAAAGGTTTGGGCCTGAAACTTATTAGATAATAAAGAATTTTTTTTTTTTTGGGGGGGGACAACTACTGGTGTGCAGCTTTTATTTATTTATTAATAATTTTATCAATCCTGCTCAGCATCCAGTGTTTATTTTGGATGTGTGTGCACCTTTTCACACTTTCACACAATAATAAACTAAAGCTCTACAGTTCTGCATAAAAATTTATACCTGTTTGTCTGTGAATGCGTGTTTCTGGATCGGGAAATACTGCATATAACGCTAGACAAACAGCAGGTTAGAGTCAGACAATATTGACAGATAGCACCACCTAGTGAGGATGATATATCCTGCTGATGAAGATGACCAAAGCCACTGACAATAGTGTTAAATAATAAACAGAGTAATACATGAATATCTTCAAACATGGACAATTTCATTCCACTGATATATTATTTTTTATTTACTAATACTGTCAATTTCATGGTTAGTTTTTATTTTCAACAAACAAAAAACATGGCAGGAAACATTACAAATAAAAAACAGTGTTTTGGGGGGATTTCTACACACAACACATACTGTACAAACAACTGCTATTTGTGACATACTGGATACAGACATTTTATTTACTAACTTGTAAAGTGGGCAACCTGTGTCACTGGTGCAGCGACCTCAGCAGGAGGCTGATTATGGGGTGGTGCGGCATCATCCTGAGTGGTGACAGGCATGTACTCCATCAGTTTTCCTACAGCACTTGAACACTCCTTCACAGCCTCTGCCCTGTTACTTCCGTCAAACTGCATCCTCATCATGCGGCTCTCTCCCTGCAGCAATTCACATATATAGGATACACTCAAAGTGTATTGGTCAAACTGTTGAAAACAAAACACTTTGTTTATATGTTGCTCTTGTGAAATCAGCATCTTTTAAATAAAAATAGCTTTTGCTATGCAATTTCACAGAGGGGAGGCTGCAGTAGTAATGCAGCATTTAAATAAACTATTTTCCTTTACAAAGTGGTATAATAAATGTTTGGATTTCAATGGAATAAGGTAAGAACAGACCCACTATCCACTGTAGGATTGCTATGCATCTGATGACTCACCTTCATTGTGATTCGAAACATCAGGTTATCTGATTTCTGGTGTATTTTAACAAACTCTGAGCCACAGAGCAATGGAATTGTGTCCTGAGAAATGACAAGAGAATAATTTGCAGAGAAGTGTTTTATCCACAGGCTATGATGGCTGATGTTAACGTAAATGAACACTGAATGTAAAAAGATCCTCTTTTGTACTAAGCCAAATGAAATCTGTATTATTTCCTCTCATCCACTCATTAAAAAATACTGGAAGAAATTCAAGGACAAATGAAAATGAATACTGTGTGTTGCTGAATCAAGATGACTGGAAAAAAAAATGTTACCTAAGCCCGCCTGCAGGGGTCACTATTTGCTCAGATACCCCTGAACCAGAGCTCATGCTCCTTTGCACAAACTATTACACCAACAGATCTGTAGAACAACTGCCTAAAATTGTGACCTACTTTTTAAAAAGTGGTTTGTAAATTAACTTATCAACAGGGTTTTAAAACCGCTGGCCCCATCATGCTTAGTAAATCAAAGCAAACTCATCTCATTCAAGTATACATGATTGCAATAGTGTTTACTTCTAGGGAATTGTGGAAATAAATATGAAATTGGTCATCAAGGCTTCTATTCTGAGGGATATTTCTAGATTCTTACAATGCAGGGAAACATACTTTTGGACATGTATTGGTATTTACCTTACTGTTTACTCCAGGAAACATAAAACTAACTAAAGTAAAATAAAAGAAAACTTGAATGTGACTGAAAAATGTGAATGCAAAAATACTTCAAATCAGGATAACCCTACTGAATACATTTTGACTGGCATATCCAATGACATGAAAACACCAAATAAAGAGGCACTGAAGCTGTTTCAGTGGCTATTCTTGGGGAGGATTGTACCTTAATTCAACAACTATTGTATATGCAAAAACACAGAGTGTAAGATAAAACATAACTGGCTTTACTTTGTCAGGTGATGACAGGATTTATTCCAAGGAGAGCACAAAGTCTTTAGCCTTTAAATCTGAGCTCTGTATAGTAAAGGTTCATGAGCATTCACTGCAGCAAGTGTTAACAGACCAATCCATCATCCTCAGTGAAAGCTTTTGTAGCCTGACCTGAATACCTGTCTGTCAATCTTGACACCCTGACACAGCAAGATAGCTGTGTCTCCTGCCAGAACTCCATCTTATACTCTGAGTAGTCCCTAAAATTTGGAGGGCAGAGGTTAACTCTTAATGTATAAAGACCACATTAACTAGAAAAAAAGTTACATTTTCTCGAAGAAGAAAATCATACTTTGATGTTACTTGAGCAGACATCTACAATAAAATGTGCCTATACACTAGATAGGAGTTCCCTACAGAGAACGTTTGCAGGAAATTGGTCTTAATAACTAATGTAGCTTATTGCCCTCTTTGTTCACACCGGGTATTGACTGAAGACAATATTATGAAACATTGTGAAATTAAGTTGAGTCAGTTTTCTAGGAGACAAAAAAGAGATCTCATCCTAACGAATAATTTTGAGCATGTACCCAAAAACTTCTAGGGAATATTTGTCCTGAACAAACCAAAACAATCTAGTCAAATCCCTCAAGATCTGAGCTGAAATGTCAAGCTCTTCAGCAGAAAATGTAATATGGAGGCCATCAGTGTTTTTTTATCTGCAAAGCAGATTCCTAGTATTGATTTACATCTCACAAAATCTGCGAGCTCACTGGCTCACTTTTTGTTCAGCCATTTTGTGAACAGTGTAAATGAGATGATACTGCAGAGTAATCACACTTATTGTTAAAGACAAAAATTATAATGTACTGGTTTATCATATGTTACATTTTCAAAGAACAAGTTCAGAACAACCATGTCTCATCCAAGAAGGCCATTTTGGACTAGCTTTTAAAAGCATTTGCTCCTTCCATATGGACTAAAAGCAACCAATAATAACAACTGTGACATGGTACAAATAGCTAGTGTCAGATGATGTTCCCAGCTGCAGCCTTGTATGATTTCAAGTAAACCCCATAGTTACAATTCATTGAACGATGTAGCTACAAGTTTGTACTGCATGTGAATACACTGATCAACACAAAGATTATCAATATTCGTAGTATGAGACTAAAACTATATCAAACAAAACTAGATCTTCATTTTGGTCATCATATGAATAATGTTTGTGGATGCTATTTTGTACCACAAGACTTACATATTTAAATCTTCAGTTTAAAATCCTTTCAGGGAAATGTTCATTGTCTTCTTACCAAGCTTTCCTGTCCTTGCAATACCAGCAAATACCCAGGGTCCACAATTGTGAGTACAATTTCAGGTTTACTCCCATTTGCATCAAATACCTGGTGAGGAGAAGAAAGTGTTAGACAGAGTGAAATTAATGCATTAGTGATTAGTTCTCCTAATAATCTCCCGAGTGCTCTACTTTATACACTATACATATGAGTTTTCTGAGTTTGCTTTAAAGGTGACGTGGGTAAGCTTTTCAAATAAAATGTAAATGAGGTCATTCATATTCACTGCATTACTGGGTTTCATGGATAAAGTGCAAAATGTTCCTCAGCTCCATTTACATGACTAGTTGAAATGTATACCCATTTATTAAGGGTTGTGCATAGATATCAGTTTTATGGTATATTGTCACTCTGACCACACAGCTCCAGCTTGCCACCACGAGTCTGATGCAGTCAAGGAAATTAAAGATCCACATTCCTTAAAGTTTGTTCAACCAGGTGCATGCCAGCTCCTGGCCATGGAATCACTGCTCAATACATAACTCTTTTATTTGAAAGGTCTTATTAGATTCAAAATACACTGTTGAGGAAACTGCAATAAATTCTCCTTTAAAGATCCCTAAATAAAAGCTACATATATGCAGTAAAAGTCGATTTTCTCATTTTATCATCAGTAGTAAAGTGAATACTTTTAATGTTAGGTAAAATTTGCTTAGACAGGGTATATTACTTCTTCTAAATCAAAATTTCAACTTTAATCACTTTTACTAAAACTGGAGGCTAGAAAACCAGCTTCCACCTGTGGAGGTATTTACAGTATATGCATCATATTTTGATTTCCTATTTATAAAATGGTCACATACAAGAAAATATCTATTGTTACAGCAATATATTTTATCTGCAAAGAGCAGTCCTTCAAAAGCTGTTTGGCCATATATGTATATACAAGGCAAGACAACAACAAAAAGCATTACTTCGTTACTAGAGCTAGATATGTAAATAAATTATTATGTTTTTAAAAGTAATTTCAGATGACAATCTTTAGACATGCTGTGAAAAATGAGATAGATAATTGAATGCCACAAATTGAATTGCCAATTTGTGGCATTCAATTATATTATTTCAATTATATTATATACAGTAT